>CABHPQ010153672.1:0-27710 GCA_902168405.1 Peromyscus aztecus | reverse complement strand
AAAGAAAGAAAGAAAGAAAGAAAGAAAGAAAGAAAGAAAGAAAGAAAGAAAGAAAGAAAGAAAGAAAGAAAGAAAGAAAGAAAGAAAGAGAAAGTCAAATTAAATGGCATCAGCCTTTCACGAATACAAATACAAGTACTTGTATTTTAGAGTTGGTTTTAAGGTGATGGCCTTCCACTCATTAGTCCTAACAACATTTAATTTGAAATTTTATAACAAATACACAAAGATGACCACCAACTTAAGTGAACCAAAATCTGATGGGTATAATTATTTTTCCTCCTGCTTTGACCAGGTGTGTTGCAAAGCACAGGTTTAACTCTATTCACTTGTAGCCATGATACAATGAACTATGCTTTAAACTCATTAAGAAAGAGTTGGGGTTTTCCCTAGCTGGAGAACATTGTTGCTGTGTCCTGTCTCAGTCAATCCAATGTTTCTGTTACCAGGAGGGTGATGGTGACACCATAGCGATGACCATACACCAGTGATGGATGGCCTTAAAGCCTGCCACTGTCATGGGATGTGCAGAAGCAAGCCCCCACCACTCTATGGATAGGAGTTTAAAAGGTGAGGGACTCCTCCACACCTCAGATGAAGAGTAGCACTGTGGCTTTCTTCTTCGAGCAAAATTCCATCCCCAAGACTTTATTCCTAAGAAACAAATGAACAAGGGACAAATTTTCATTATATAGAGAAAAAAATTAGAGTGTAACCTTCCAGAGTTAGGCAGTGAGCGAAGGAGGGGAGTGTGTCTTCACGATGGACATCTGTTGACTGACAGGAAAAAGACAGCCATAAAATCTAAAGCTATGAAAGAAACAGCCATCCATAATCTAAGGCGTGTGGCCACAGCAGTAGACACACCAAAACCTGCGACCTATACCATCTCTCATCGAAAATCAAGAGAACGACAACTTAACTGAACCTTCACTATAAAAGGCTAGAAAATGAAGTTAACAGTACATCCAAAGAAGGCCGAGGTGGCTGGAGCAGAAACCAAAACATTTTACAAATGGAATGGAAAGATCTTAGAAAACAGACAAATACCTGCCAAAAATAAAATAAAAATAAAAAGACTATTAGGTACTAAAAAGGAGACTTATCCCTGTAAGTGCAGAAGCCAAAATGGGGTGATATTTACAATTAATCTGAAAGCAGAAACTGCGGGAATGCAAGCTGACCAAACTCAAACCCTGAGGGGAAACAAGCCACTTTCTAAGAAAATATATACATTTCCAGTTAGCTGAAAAGGAAACTGAACAAAAGAATCTGAATAGACAATAACCACACTAGAAACAGAAATATTTGACCCAGACCCCTGAATGCCTCAGGCCCAAGCAAATCTGAGTGTGAGCTAATCCCAGGGGGATTGTGAAAAGGATCGTCTAAACTGTGGAGAGATGATGCTGTCAATAATTAAGCTGGGGCGAGATGAGACAGGAACTGCTCCTGGAAAATCAGAACAAAAGTCTGCACCGACTGTGCCCAAGGTTGTACTTCTCAAGGGTACATCTTTCCAAAGTTCTGGAGTCGGCATCAGAGCTGACGGCAGGTTTTCCACTCCACAGACAAGAAATGCAGAAGAGAAAAAAAAGGAATAAGAAAAAAACAAAAACAAAACACACAAAATTCCAAAACTCTGTGGCCAGAGACACATTTTCCTACAATAAACAGTAAATAAACCAAATGTGTATATTTGTACACACTCCCAAACATCATCTATGAATCAGCAAGAAAGAATCCAACTGAATAAATGGTCAAAAGATGATTAAAAAAATCAACTTACAGAATAAATACAAAGACATCATAAACATAAGAAAAATACAATCAACCCCACTAGTAATGATGGACAAAAAAATATAAAAATGTTCGTATTTTAGCCTATCTGATTGAAAAAAGTTACTCTGATTAAATGGCAAAACTAGCAGTCTTTCATACACTCTTGGCAAGAACGTAAAGCCGCGCTCCCTTCTGGAGGGTAATCTGCCAGTCCCTTAGCAGAATGTTAGGGCTGGGGAGATGGCTCAATGTATAAAGTGTCTGCATGCAAGCTTGAGGGCCAGAGTTTGAGTCCCCAGCACCCACGTAAAAAGCCAGCCTTCCCAATTCCCAGTTATGCACATGGACGCACCTGTACCTATACACATGACCATGTGAATGTTTAAATGTACAAATCCTCTGATAGAATACATTCCCTGCTGGGAATGTACACTCAGAGAAGCTTGATCAAGGGCACAAAGATAACGAAGATGACCCTCGAGGGTGCTCCATGCTGTGATGCTGTAATAGTGCCATACTACTGGAGACAAACCGCTCATTCTTCAATGCTGGGCTCAACTGACCTGCAAAGGGTTAGGGTCAACCAACAGTTTTAAGATCATGCAGAGGGCTCACCAATGCAATTTCTTACGTAAGATGTCCATGGTTGTTTATGACCCTTTGATTAGAAATCTACCATTCACTCTCTGAGTCTGTACGGTCCCTAGCCGTGAATGCAGGCAAAGATGTGCGAGAAATACTCTGAGTTAACAGTATCCTGTGCTGACCATGTGCAGACTGTTCCCATGACCACGCCCTCAGCAGGCTCCTGTAACACTCTCTGCATAGCACTGAAACACTGTGTTAACTATAATAACTTACCTGGAGGTTTATGTTTAAATATGTGTAAGCAGGGGTGTGGCTGATACAAAATACTACCTCATTTAATATGGGACTCTAACATTTGTAGATTTTAACATCCATACTTGGGTAGGGGCTGGGAGAGTTTGTAGTTCCCAAACTGTGGATACTAAGGACCAAATGTATTAACCTTTTTGCACCAATCAGCTTTTGCCTCCGAAGTTATTTCCACCCTTGACATGAGTTAACTTTGCATCTCAGTATTTTCTTCCTCCCCTCTCCTCCTCTTCCTCTTCTTCCTCCTGTCTATCTTCCCAGACCTTCCTTTTCTTCTTTTGGAGAGGGGCTCTCATTATGTAGCTCAGGCTGGCTTTAACTTCATGATCCTCAAGCCCCGGAGGTCCCCAGTGCAGGGACCACAGGTATGGACCACCACCAACCAGCCCTCTTCAATAGTGTGATTGTCAAATGAAGCACAGAAACATGGTCTCATTTTCCTGGGTTTTTAGGAACTGCTAGGTTCCCCAGATATGAATAACTTTGCATTCATATATCAGAGTGATCACTTTTATGTTATAGACTTTGAAATAACTACTATGCTCAGCATTGAAAGAGCAACAGGAACAAAATACCACAATAGCCTTAACCCCATGAGCCCAAGCTTTCAGTGTTAGCTATCATAACTATTTCTGCTGCTGGGAAAACCAGCATCTCCATGTTCCACAGGTGAATGGTGAGTACTGCATAATGTTAGAGAACAGTATGGAAAAAAAGACATGCTATTCTCTCTCTCTCTCTCTCTCTCTCTCTCTCTCTCTCTCTCTCTCTCTTTTTTTCCTTTTTCTTTTTTTTCGTCCAAAGTGAAGACTATAATATCTTATAAAAGGCATCTAGTCTGGTTTCCTGTTGCTTCCTGGGTTTGGTCTCAATGCACACTGTTCAGTGTATAATCATCATTCCCACACGTGCTCCAACATGGCCCAAACCAGCCATGAACCAGCAGGCATGACATAATTCCTTTTGAGAGCATACTGCAAATAGAGAGTGTATGTGAGGCACCCAGAAGGGCTTGTAAGGGACTGTCTCCAGAGAAGATCTCACATGCCATCTGATCATTGTATTTCCTGATTTCCACAATGAGTGTGTGTGAGCTTTATATTAAAAATCATAGCCTGTAATGTTTACTTGTGGAGTGTGGCAATCTGCTAAAGTTTGTGCACTGAATGTCCTTGCCAGCCAGCTAGATGGAGCCCCCGCCTTGTGCAAGTTTTGTAAGCTCTGAATGACTAAACATGACCTCAGCCCACCCCATAGCTTCTTTGTAACATCTATATAACATAAGTAACCTTTCCTACTGGTCAGTACTCAAATGTCTGAAGTCTGAGGTAAGGAGCTTAGCAAGTTGCAGAAAGACCAGCCCACGCCCAGTGAGATCACATGGAATCCAAACTCTAAGGCAGGGAGGCACACATGCAGAAAGGCATAGTAAACTTGAACCTGAACCGAGAAGACATGCACACTGGTGCCATATGCAGGCTAGGATTATACACAAAGGTGGGTTTGAGTCACAGCTCTATGACTTCAAAAAGTTATAATAATTGACTGCCTATCTGGACCTTGGCACACTTATCTTTAGAAAGGGGGCAACTGCATCAGCTTATTATTATCACAAGGACTATGGTTGCCACAAAGGTGGAGGCAGGATCTAAAAGCGATGGGCTCAAAGTTTCTGTCTTTGGTCTAGATGTTCTCCTTAAGTTAGACAGGAGAATTGACTACTCATGTCAATAATGGCGGCTGAAATAATCATCTCTTCAAAATTTAGGTTTGGAACAGATGCAGCAGTGCACACCTATAATCACAACACTTGGGAGGCTGAGGCAGGACATTCCTACATTTGAGGCAGCCTGAGCTGTAGGGCAAGACTCCGCCTCAAAGTCAAAACAAAACAAGCAAGCAAGCAAATGCTCAAAGAGATTACGATGCAACTCAGCGACAGAGCCCTTGGCCAGCACGTGTGTAAGGCCCAGACCCAGCATCAATCTATCACACAATTTATCAATACTTTTAAAAGAAAATTAAAACATCAACTTAGAAATTTCACTGTCTTGGAACATGGTGGGATAGGAAGGTTTGGGTCAACGCTTCCAATAAAAATATCACAATTGATGCTGGACTACCTTATATCTAGGTGACATCATAGGAACAAGGTGCAACTTCCGAGGTGAGGTCAAGAAGGAAAATGGAGAGAAATGGGTAGGAGTACATCTTTGAAAAGAAAATAACAGAGAATGTTCTGGAAGTGATGAAAGACAACAATCCACAGGCTCAAAGTGTTTCCACCCCAAGCAAATAAAAAAGAAAACAACACAAACTTTAAAATATCATAGTAGACGCTGGGGTTCCTTTCCCAGTATCCATGTAGAGCAGCTTACAATTTGGCCTTTGCAGGAACCTGTATACACCTGGTATGTGAGAGTGCTTACACACACACACACACACAGCTAAAATAATCTTTATAAAAGAAAGTCACTCTGCAATGCTAGAGATTTAATTCATATTTGTCCGCCTCATTAATGGAAGGACAGGAAAAGTCAAAAGGAATACAGAAAATTTCAATGAGTAACAAATGTGACCTAATAACCAAACGTGGGACACCATATTCAACAACCACATGGCTGTGTCTTCTCATGCCCACATGGAGCCTGTACATTCCTCCCATGTGCTAATCCCTAAAGCAAGTCACCAACAACTTTTACCAGCTGAAACTAGATTGAGCACTTTCCTGATCAGACATTCCAGACCCCAGCAGAAATCACTACATACAGGAAGAACTAGAAGACAAGTTTGGAAATAAGAGAAATGGGATTGAAATTAGCCATGGTTCCAGGGAGGAATCCCCTAGAGATGACACAAGACGCCAAGGGGTGAAGATTAGATCCACTATGAGATGTGGCTGAGTCAAGCATGATTGCAGGTGAGTTGGGAAAGTTCTGGGAGGTGATGATTAACTTCCTATGCCTGGAATGTATAAAATAACAAAACCCCAAACCAAACAGAAGTGAAGGCCAGTGGAAGACAATTATGAGTATATTGACTAGACTGGAGGGAATAAAAAAAGAGTGAAAAACAAAAGTTAGCTCTCTGAGTGAAAAGGCAAAACCATCAAGCACTTAGAGAAACACTAAGAAAAGGAAAAAGCAAGAAAAAGGGCGTTAACGATAAACTGTGATCTGCATCTGCGGTGGTATCTCAGAGTGGGAAGTACCTGCCCCATAAGCATGAGGACCTGAGCTCCGATGCCCAGAATCCATGAAAAGCTGGACGTGTTGGCATCTATCTGTAATCACAGCACTCCTCCAAAGAGATGGAGGCAGGGATGGGGCGCTCTCTGGAATCATGCCAGGCAGCTGGCACAGTGTACAGTGCATTTAATGAAAAGAGGACATGTCTCCAGCCAAGTGGACAGTGGGGCTCAGTGCTGGAGGCTGGCCTTTCATGTAACATGTGTGCTGTGGCATGAGAACACATATACAAAGTTAAAAGAGAAAAACAAAAATGCAATATTCATTACAATCATTGAAAAGGTGAAAGAGAATGTTACAAAAAACCTATCTCAATACAGTTAGATATCTTGATAATAACAGATACAAAATAATACAAGACAGAAATGTTGACTATATTAACCAAATATGTTGATAGTCTAATAACTATCAGGATAGCTTATGCAGTATTAAATGTTTTCCACAAATAAAAAAGTTTACTCTCTGATCATGTCACCAGTGAGTTCTATAACATGCTCAAGAACAAAACAAAACCCAACAAACTTAGAAAAATTAACTCCCAAACCAGAAAAACAGGAAGAAATCTTTATGAGGCTAACTTCATTTGATTCCAAACCCTCATCCTGATACACACACAGTAAAATTACAGCTTGATGTCATTCATGAAGAAAAAAATTATAGAAGTCCTAAGGGAAATTGTTACCTAAATGATTCCAGCAATATATAAATGATAACTTATTAATAGGAACTTGGATTGTGTACAAGGAACATATAGTGAATTTAATACCAGTAAACAATGTGTTTTAGCAGGCTTGCAGATTAAATGAGAGAAAAGGACATTTCAATTTAATGTAAAACACTGAGAAGAATTTAAGAGGTCATTTATACTAAAGTGATATTTTAGCAGATCTTAATAATTGAAAAGATTATTTTTAATCTGAAATAGTATTCTCTAACCAACCCTCCAAACTGAAGCAATCATCATATTTAACATTAAGATGGTGAATATTTTCCCCTTAAAAAACAGAATAAAAAGTATGAACATTCATTGTACCTTCTACTTAACATTCCTCTAGAGGTCACACCTAGTATATTAGGGCAAAGAAAAAGAAAAACTATAAAGAAGGGGCTAGAGAGTCAGTTCAGTGGTAAAGAGTACTTGCTGCTCTTCCAGAGAACCTGAGTTCAGTTCCCAGAACCATGTAGGGCAATGCACAACAGCCTGGAACTCCAGCTCCAGGGGATCTGATGCCCTCTTCTGGCCTCTACAGGCACCTGCACTTACAGGCATATACCACACACAGACACACAACATACACAAAATGAAAGGAAAAGAAATCTTCTTAAAAGAATGTACAAGAACTAGAGGGGCTGGGTTCTTAACAGCTCAGTGTTAAGAACACTTACTGCTCTTTCAGGGGGGACCCAGGTTTTGTTCCCAGCACCCACATGGTGGCTCACAACCATCCATAACTCCAGCTCCAAAGAATCCAATACCTCTTCTCCCTCTGTGTGCTCCTGCACACACACACACACACACACACACACACACACACACACGGTACCTACACAAATAAAATAAATAAATACAAAACTATTTTTAAGAACTAGAAAGAAAGAAACTTATTCCCATAGGTGTATCAGTGGACATGTTAAAAATCCAGAATAAACTACTGACAAATTATTACAACAGAAGAGTCCACTGATCTCATGGCATAAAAAAAAACAATCTTCAGACATCAATTCTCTTTTCATACATGAACCACAGCAAGTTAGAAAAACTTTAAAGGATCTCAGTAGCATCACTGTTAAACAACAATAAACCTAACAGAAACATACTTCAAAATATGGGGGAAAGGCCATCATTTTGCAGATAAAATAAAAATGAAAAAGCCACCATCACTAGACTGGCCAATATTTGAAAGTTTGGTATCACCAAATATTGAGGAAGTTGTTGAGTAATAAGAATTCAGAACACCCTGGTTAGAGTGTAGAATGCGAGATCACTGTAAAATCCATTTGACACTGAACCGTCAGGCCAAAGATCATATCAAAATCCATTATTTCTGTCTCTGGAAACACACACCCTGAAAAGTCATTACACAATTGCATCAAAATATATACACATTACAGAAACTTTTTTTTCAATAGCCTCAACTAGAAACAACTCAAATGCCCATAGAGAATAGAACAGATAACTGAATGGTAGCATCATTACATGGTAGAATATTATGTAACAATAGCAAAGAGTGAATAGTAGTTATGTGGTCACTTAAATCAGAGGCTGGCCAAATGGCTGCAACTATGTCCTGGTACTGTCTGTAAAGTTTTACTGGATGACACTGTGACCTTCTACCTATATATCATTCTTATAGCTTTCACACCACAATGACAGAACTTTTAACAGAAACCACATGCCCTGAAAAATCAAGAACCTTTCATTTCACTAGCTGACCTAATGAAATAAGATACCAACTTTCATCAGAAATCAACCTTAGAGGCACAGTGTTGACCCATAGAAACACAGCTGATGAATGCATATCAAAATAGTTTATATTAGAGAATGCTAGCAACATGGCGGACTTCTATTGTTCTGAGAGGCACATACATGAGGCAAGTGTTTAAACAGTGACATCAGATGGTCACAGATCTCTGGGGTAATGGAAATGCTAAACTGGAGAGGAGACTGTGGGGGACTTCTGGGAGGCAGCAAGTCTCTCCCTCATATGTGTGGTAAAGACACAGGAGTATGCTTTGCCCGGTCACTTGAGGAAGGGTGTGTGTATGTGAGCATGCACTGTGGGATTTCCTGGGGTATGCTAAATTTCATTCTAAAGAGATAGTAAACCAGGAAGATGAACCCTGCCACTTCCTAGTGATGACTTCAAGTCACAATTTTAAGCAAGGTGTTCTAACAATATTCAAAGGCAGCTGAAAGAGAGAACGATACAGAGTTTTTAAACATAGTAGACTCAAGTTTTATCCTCCTGAAATTCAGAAAGGATTTCTATCAAAATGTTATAAACAATCAGCGTGAAAACACCATTTCTAGAGTTTTAGCCACACAACACAATATTGCTTTTTTGTTATTGCTGTTTTGGTTTTGTTTTGTTATTATTGTTGTTGCTGTTGTTTCCTGATGGAAATGGAAGACTCAGGACAGAATAGTGGTAAGCACAGCTCCACAGAGTGTTAGCTTGGGACTTGATCCTACACAGAACAGTTTTAAGAAAGAAGTTTTCCTTTGCAGAAGTAACGCAGTGTTTTCTTTGCTATCTGGTGTTTCTAAACAGAATACAAATCTTGAAATCAGTTCCGACTGTTGTTCTGAGGCATAACTCCTACACTACAGAACACACACCGAAGACATCAACTCTGTGGACTTCGGCGGATTAATTCCAGAGCTATACAAACATCACCACAATCAGTGTTAGAAGATTTTCTCATCCTCTAGAGAAACCCAGAACCCTAAAGCTACAGTCTGTAGAAACCCGCCTCGTCTCCATGAAATTGTATGATATGTTCTCTTTGGGATGTGGTTTCTTTGACTAGTCATGATGTTTCTGAGGACCATCCATGTTATATCACATTATCAGTACGCCACTCACTTTCAGGGTTGTATACTATTCCATTTTATGGATGTACCACGGTTTCTTTTTCCATTAGGCATCTGATTATCTCTCAATTTCAGCTGGTATGAATGCCGCTGCTTTAAAGATCTGCATGTAACTTGTAGAAAGAAATGCTCTTTCTCTTTGGGATGTATATATGCTGCCTCTGGGGGGCGTGTGCCACTAAGCAGAATTAGGCTGAACACTTGAATATTTGCTTCATGCCTATGACAATGTAATTGGGAAAGCACAGTTCTCCTCTGCTGTTTTGGGGGAACAGAATCTGTGAACACAGTCAGCTTTCCAGTGCTGAGCAGCGCATCACTGAGACGGACATATAACTTCCCCTGAAGATACAATATTACAATTAACTTCATGTTTATCCTTCTGACTAACGTAATTAAATTTGTTCAACTAGAGCTAGTGAGTGTTTCAGGGAATCCTAGTCTTTAACATCAGAGTTCCTAGTCCTTGAGAATTTTCCAAACTAGAATGAAATTCCTTCTGGCTTTCTTTACTTAAGAGCACGTTTATGAACTATCATGTAATCAGAACCCAACTAAGTAAGTCCAAACACATTACTGTATTTTAACCATACCAGACCTAACACAATCCGAAAGCATGCTTTTGAAAGCAGCCTGAGATGAACTGGCAATTTGCAAATTTAGCAGGGCGCTCACTCTAAACTAAGAGTAAAAAAAAAAGAAGAAGATTCCAGAAAACGGCACTTCTTTCCCAGATTTATTTGCATAACCATGTAACAAATAAAACACTGAATTGTAGCATCGCCATTCTGTTCCACGATGTTAGAGAGGGAAAAAAAAAAAAAAGGGAAATGCTGTGAACCAGTTTCCTCAACAGAGCTGTCCACCTGCCCCAGCTCTCCTCCCAACTTCAAAAGATAGAAGACAGAACTGAAAGGGAATGGTGGGATGGAGATGCACCCAGCTTGCATAAAGCCCTGGGTTCGACTCCCACCCACCCCCAAGACCAAACATGAGGATGAGGACGTGGAAGAATTGAGACCCCTCTCTACTGTTTCCCCAAATACACATTTTTATAATGAGCCGTTTCCTCTTAAATATTCAGAGTGAAAAAGAAAGCATCAAGGAGGGGAGTGAGGCTGAGGAAAAGAGGGGATGGAGAGGTGGGGGAGTTAAGGGAGAAGCAAGAGATGCGAAAGAAAATTAGTAGTGAGGAGAAAACCGCAGGAGGAGGTTAGGTCTGCAGCCATTCACGATAAGAAGTCACTCAAGCATTCACTGGCCTACTGGGTGCACCTTTGTGGGTATGGAAGGATCAAAACCCCAGAGGGCTCATAGCACAAAGGCAAAGTAACAACCTGAGTCCCTGCCCCCCGCCCCCAGGCCAGTGAGTCCCGGTGCTTGGCAAGATCTTCTGGCAGCCCAGCATGTGGGCAGGGCCCCACCTGTCCACTGGGGCCATGGGGACAAGGACTCTGCAGCCAAGTCAAAGAAAAGCAGCGTCCCCTGGTTTTGTGAAACCTTACTTTTGTTTCACTTGTTTAAAACTGTCCGGTTTGGTTGATGCTGGTACGGGCTGGCTCTGGGAGGAACAACGGCTTTCTCTAGTGAAGAGAAAGTGGGCAGGAGGGGTCATTCGGCAGCGTTGTCATGGGAGGTCCCAGAGACGTACCTGTACCCAAGCCCACAATGTCCCCAGAGATGGAGTGGAGGCTCTCTGAACTGCCACCCCCAGGTAGTACCCCATAGACAACTTCATTAAGAACCCAAAGGACAGGCAAACAAGCCTTCCGCAGCACTGCTGGGCCCCGAAGGGCACGTCAGAATGTAACGGCTTTTGTTTGTGGTTCATGCCCCTTTGTGTACACGCATCTGGGCATGTATTGTGTAACAGGCATTAAAAAAAAAGTGACACACAGTTCCAAAATACTTAATGCGAGTTTCCCTATTAGCAGCAAGTGGGGTTGCTGAGGCCTAGGAAAGCCATTTAATAAAAATAGAGCCACCCAAATGAAGAGGGATTGAAAAAAAGATGTAGATTGATGGAGCTGGGTTGGTCACTGTAATTACTGAAGGTGTATCATTTCCTAAGCTCTTTGCATTAAGTGTATGCTGTACATTTATCAGACATAATTAGCACTTTAGGTGACAATGATTTGATTTCTTTCCTTGTAATAAAAGCTCTCTGTGTTGGCGTATACATTCGGAAAGGGAAATTGAATACTGTTGCTGTTTATTCCCCTGAGGCAAAATTTAGGACGGAGCCAGGGAGGGGGGCATGGGAAGAGGGCTTACAGAACAGCTCTTTGTGAATTTTGCAAACAGAAAAAGTAAAATAGTTTGATAAAAAGCTTTTAAGGTTCACAGTCAAGTGCATGCTGTGTTTGAAAGCGAAGGAGGGCCACGGAAGGTTCCTCTACTTTCAAAGTCGGCATTTAACTTTCCTTCCGACGGGGATCAGGCCATGCAGCATTGATTCAGAGGCGAAACTACAAAACTGGATGCATTTAAATGATCAAGCACGAACTAGAAGTGTGTACTACCTTCTCGGAGTGGACTGGAGAAAACAGTTTTGAAAATTCTTCCACATAAACACAGTCCTTCTGGATCCCTCACAATTAAGGACCACATTAATCCCTATTTTTTTGGTGGATTTAAGCATTTATATAAATGTTAATTTATGTGTACATGTATGTATGTATGTATGTATGATAACAGAAGTACAACACACACAGGCATCAAGTGTCCTGTACATGGCTCATGAAGATGCCACGTCCTCGTATCTGAGACCCCACTGGAAACACTTTGAAAACTTCCGCTTCTGCGTGTAAATCTTGACAATCCATTTTCCTCTCTTCTTTGTTAAAAAGTTTTTTTTTTAATGTGACACGTGGTAAAGTTGATTCCTTTGATTATACAAATTAATTAGAAACAAATTCATGCAAATGAATAACTTTAAAGCACATAGTATGTAATTAGCTACAATACAGACCTTCCCATGTGTGTTGAACTCATAGACTTTCTGCTTAACCTCAACTCCCGGTGCAGACAGATTCAAATTCATTGCAAGGGGTCCCACAGCCAATTTTCTATCCTAATGATTCTCAACTTTGCCTAGTATCTAAGCAAAGACTGGAGGAAAGATACTGAAATGGCCTGTTACACACATCTTCTAAGGACCTTCACTTTGCTGATTCTGAAATGTATGCAGATGTCTCAGTGGCCTTAGTATTAATTTCTGTAAAGAAAGAGTCCCGCTGTATGTGAGTTGCTACCTAGGAAATGAATATAAATCAAAACCGCACAATGAAAGTCTGTGAAAAATCAGTATGGAGAATAGATTGTTGTGTAAACATGCTTTGCCTATACTGCAAAAAAGAAAAAAAAAGGAATAAGAGAGAAAAATTAAGAATTAATTGTTTGGGGATGGCCTAGAGTCAATTGAATCTAATTCCGAGGTCTCTAAGCACGATCTAAAGTCTGCAGCAGCTGGATACATCATATTCTTCCAACAATAATTTAATCTAAACAACAATCTGATAAAGAACAGGTGACATCTTGGTGACACTTTAAAAAAAAATCTCTTTGCTTAATTTTAACTTGATCCAGGTGGAGGTTAAGGGACACACGCAACAAAAATAGTGACCCCAAAACCAGTATTTACCCCCAACGTTGTTCTCTTAGTGCAAGAGTTTGTCTCGAACACAAACTCGGTTCCTGCAAGTCTGTTCCCCCAGCCTCTGTTTCATCAGCTCGTCTGAGGTCTGAGAGGAGAAAGGGATAGAAAATGAAAAAAGACAAGAGAATCTTCTCCCTCCAGAACTCGGTGTTGGCAGGCGCCCGGCAAGCTGCCTCTGACGGTGCATTTATGACGGCAAAGAGTCACATTAAAGCTAGGCTAGCACAAAGCCACTGGATCACCCGGTCCAGGAACAGCCAGTGCTAACAGGCCACAGCCAAGCCTCGATACTTCAGTATAAAACTCTCACTAGAATTCCTCTTTATGTAAAATCTTCTATTAGTGAGAAGAAGACTTATTCTCCCCTGATAAAATAGCAAATGAAATACCTATGACCCGGGATTGTTCAAACCCCTCTATTATTTCTCATCAGATAGATACCATTTACCTTTCGTGAGACTCAGGCACACACATCCATATACACACAGGATGCCTTAAAGCCCCTTTCTCCCACATCCCCCCCCCCCCAACAGGAGAACGGGGGAGAACGTCATGTCAAAAACCCTCACTTTAGAACAATAAATAAATAAACCAGCCACAGCCTTCCGGAGGCTAGCCAACTCTAGCATAAGTAATCCAAGAGGCTGAAAGATGCCAGATAAATTTGATTACTATAAAAGATGGGAACATGTTTCTTTCCTTTGAGAATTCACAAAAAGGGGTCAAAAACAAAGCGACGCTGAGAGCGAACAATTTCATTTCGCCTGCAATTCAGGGCGAAAATTCAAAGGCAATTTTGCAGGAACATTTTATCACAATTTTATAGACCCTCATTTCCTGCACACATCACAATCTTTAATTTCTGAAAGAGGAACACGCAAGGAAAGGGGGAAGTGGGCGGGGGAGAGGGGGAGAGGCTGGGAGCAGCCGCGTGGGGCTTTTTCTTCTTTCTCTTTAAGATATAAATGCAGATATTTATAAAGCAGTGAGGGATTTGTAAATCTTTCTTCAGAGCTGAACCTACCACTGAGGCTGTGATTTGCTAAAAGCTGCTATAGGCATACTCCAAAATACAGCAGGGCCATCCCTCCCCTTCCAACACAATCAAAAATAACCGAGGTGGGGCGGCCTGGAGAGAAAGCCATTCTGATTAGTTTTGTCTTGACAGACGTAAGAGTTGGGAAAAACTGCTTTTGTTTTACACCATTTCTCTGAATCGCTCTCTCTCTCTTTCTCTCTCTCACACACATATACACACACGACTTATACATCTATATAAATAATCATATATATAATTATATATTCATACACACAAATATATATTTATATATAAATATATAACATATAAATATAAAATATTTATAAATCTATATTTGTAAATATATGCATATATATACATATATATATATCCCTCTTTCCGAATATACATACCAGAAAATGGAAACTCAATGCCTTTGGAAACTCAATGCCTTGTCTACCATCTTTAGGACTGACTCATTTTGTAGGGACATTGGTGTAGTTTGCTGAAGAGTCCAGTGGTCTTTCAGAAGGCCACAGTCTGAAGACAGACGCAACAGGCTTAGATGCAGAGCTCCGTGGGCTACTGTTGCTCCTTACACCCTGAGGTCTTGCCCGGTGTAATTAAGGTAAAGTTCACTGGAAGCACAAAGCTGTGCTTTCCGGCACGAATTTGGCCAGTGACTTCTTGTGCATTTTCAGTGGAAGCCACAAACCCTTTCTCTTTTCCTAATGGGAATAAGAAATAAAAGATGTGTTGCTTTTACATGATTGTAAGGACAAGGGATATGGATGAGGATCTGAACATACTTTGCTCTTGTCCTTTAGTTTGGTGTATCCCAAGGGCATGACCACAGCTGAGATGGGAGATGATACATAATTATTTACTCAAGAGGGAATGAATGCCTTTTGGAAAATGTAAGGCATGAAAATCAGAGTAAAACTTTAATAGTGAGTATCAAAGTAAAATGCATATGGTACAGTGCAAAAACAAACAAACAAAATACTGTGTAGCCCTTGACAGGAAAAGAACGACATCATACAAGGGCAGGCTTTTTTTTCTCAGTAGGGTGACACCTCTACTGAGTACTTGTTTGAAGGAACTGCCACTTTGCTTCAACCCAACCAAAACAAACAAACAAACAAACAGTGTCTTAGAGAAGAAATGCTTGAAAGGGTATTGTCTTCTCTCACAGATCTTAGTGCCTAATGTAAGAGATAAAAAAGACTCAGAGTGTGGAACCATCAAGATAGCACAGTGGCTAAAGGCTCTTGCTGTCAAGCCTGACAAGATTGGTCCAAGGCCTGGGACTCACAAGATTGATAGGGAGAAGTGATTTCTGCAAGTGGTCTTCTAATCTCTACATGCACATCATGGCACATGCCTTTCACCCTACACACACACACACACACACACACACACACACACACGCACACGCACACGCACACGCACACTCACCTCAAATGATGACAAATGCTGGTATGGTATTGAGAAAGGAAAACATTAATTGTTGTTAGGAGTGCAAACTGGTGCAGCCACTATGGAAATCAGTGTGAGGTTCTTCAAAAGGCTCAAAATAGATGTACCATATGACCCAGCTGTACCACTCTTGGGCTTATACTTAAAGGACTATATCCTATTATAGAGATGCCTACTCAGCCATGTTCACTGATACTCACTCTGTTAAAAAAAAAAAAGCCAGGAAATGGAAACAGCCTAGATGTCCAGCAAGGGATGAATGGATAGCGAATGTGTGGTATATTTATACAATGGAATATTATTCAGCTTTTAAGACAAACAAAATTATTAAATTTGCAAGTAAGTGGAAAGAGCTGGAAACAATCATTCCGAGTGAGGTAAGTCAGAAAAAAAAGGTCATGTTTCCCCCATCTGTGGATGTTACCTTTGACTCCAGATAGAGATGCTCAATTTGGAATACATAGAGAGTCAGAAAATTACTAAGAGGCCATTGGGGAGGGATTTCAAGGCAGAGGAGATAGAATGCAGTAGCATAAAGTGTTCAAGGGAAATGAAGGAACAGGAATGATTAATAAATAAATGGTGTGGGGGATGGGAGCGCAGAAGAGGAGTTGAATATGGGATGATAACCAACACTAAAGACCTTTTTAAAAGTCATATGGAAACACACTACTGCAGAAGCTTCCTAAAATATATATATACACACACATATAAAAAGAGTTTAAGTGGGGTAACCATCTAATGCGGCAACAATGCCCCTACTAGAAACCAAGGACTAACAAGTAAAACTCCAGTGTCATGAATGGGCTACCTCTTTTGGAGTTGTTGGAGGTTCAAAGACCCTGAAATATTACAGGCTATTATCAGTGCTCTTGGCTACCCTCTAAAACTTGATGGTAAAATACTTTGTCTGAAGACATCATTCATTTGAGTCATAGAACGTGGAAAGATCGAGCTGGGGCTCACTTGGAAGCTTCATCCCCACTGGCTAGCTCTCACAGTACTGGAAAGTGCTATGGCACCACCAGAAGAGAAAAAGAATCATAGATCTTACCTAGCTGGGAACCCTGGAAGCTGCAGCAACAACCTGTCTGGAAAGACATGCCAACTGGCACAAGAGTCGTACTAATGTCATGGGAGTAACTGTCCACTTTCTTATTGGATTTAAGGCCCACTCCGTAAGTGCATACCCACATCTGACATCATCATCAGAACCAGAGACCTGTGACTAGACAAGTCATAGGCCCTAAAGGAGAATCTACTGCTATTAACTCTGCTACATGAGCATAGTATTAAACAGCCTCCTAGTGATTTATCATTATACCTGTAGACTAGAGCATCTCTCAACCCTTATCTGAGAAGCTGCTTTTTGCACTCACTAGCGATTAACACAAAGACCCAAAACTGGTCAAAGTGCAGAGAATAACAGATTGTGGAATGCTCAGCCTGGATGGAATAGCTAGATCACATGCCGCTGTTCCCAGGGCTCGGGAACCATTGTGAAAGAGGGGGAAGAAGACTGTAAGAACCAGAGGAAGTGGATGACTACAAGGTATTTGAACAATCTCTAATCCTAATCTAATCTAAAGAAGTGACCCCACCCTGCCTCCAGTTGGTGGTATTGTTACGGGAGGAAATAGAATCTTTGGGAGGAGGAGCCTTTTGAAGGAAATATGTTACTGGGGAATGGATTTCGAAGGTATGTGCCCATGAAAGCAGGTGCCCTGAGGCCAGAGGAGGAAGATCTCATAGAGCTGGAGTTGCAGGTGGTTGTGAGCTGCCTGCCATGGGTGCTGGGAACCAAACTGGGGTCCTGTGGAAGAGTACTATCCATTCTTAACAGCTGAGCCATCTCTGCAGCCCCTCATCTACTCATTTTTATTTCTTGGCGATTGTGTTCTCTCTGTTGGGTCTACTGGAAGAAATTGACTCCTATTTACCACTCTCTGAGCTACTGTGGGTCTCTAACTATTCTGTGTTACAAGTACTCATCACGTTCAAGGGCAAACACAAGAGCCACAAGTGTCCAGGAAGACAAAGACATGTACAACTACAGCAAGTTCTTGTACACCTAGATAATATGTGCACATAAAGAATGCCACTTACCTTAAAAAGTTTCTAATGGAGGTCTAGCCTAGATGAATTCAACTGGAGGAATCTGCACCTGACTTCTACTCTCAAGAGTCTTTTAAAGGGAAGAAGATATTACCAATACATACCTGGTAAGTTAGTCCTCCCAGTTGGTCAAGAGCCTTAGAAAGCTTAACCGGTTTTAAGATGCAAATGGCATATCCGTTAAAGAAGGAAGCTCCTCAGAGACGGTTAGAAATTGCAAGGTGTATTCCATTAAAGCCAGAGGGAGTAGATATATGCAGCAAAGCAGTATTTTTTTTTTTGCTAGCCATGACAGAACCATTGCACACATGAGCTCACGATGGCTGTGACACATGCATAAGACTTGTGCAAGATCAAGCCAGCCAATACCCCAACATGGATGGAGGAAGGACACATGAAGTCCCAACCCTAGATGAAGAAGCTATTGGCAATTGGTTGTTGGGGGTGGGTGGGAGTCAGTTTATTTCATGGATGCAGCCCCCGATGGGCTACATATGTCCCAGCAGATGCTCTACACCCACATACATATAGATAGCACTAAGTGAACTCAATGGTTTTTTAAAGGAGTACATGAAGTTGGAAGGGAAATGTACTGAGAGAGGATAGGGAAGAAACTAGATGGGAGGGAAAGAGGTGGATTTGATCAAAAAATATGATATGTGTGTATGAAATTCTCAACCAATAAGAAAAAAGAGCTTAAAAAAAAATCTTTACCATGAGGCGCTAAGAAAGTGAAGGGTACTGCTTGCATGCTTTTTCTGCTTGTCCTCACTAGCTGTACAGAAAGGCAGGCGTTAACTATGCTCCCTCTCCTCAGCTTTCCTGAATCTGCTTTCTGATTTCTCTGATAGCAGCCCTGCGCTCGTGAGACTGACCGGATGATGGGAATGTCCCAGCCAAGCCCAAACAGCTTTGCTGGGGTCAATTTTTAAATCTCAGAAAATCGCCGTGTATACTTTTATTTAAAACTGTGATCTAGAGCTAAGCTGCTGCACTCAACTGTGTCCCTTTAACCTAGGGAACTTGCCAAAAAAATAGTATTGAGGCCAACAGCTTAATAAGTTTTATAGGAGATTAAATATTTATATGAATAAAAATAGCACCTGCAGTGACACCAGGAAGGGTAAAATTACAAGGGCTATGAAATCTTCATGCTTCAGGGCATAAATTGCTTACCAGCTGGATGAGGCAGCTTCCCTTGTGAAACAACACTTCACGGCTAACTATGCCCTCCCAAGAAGCGTCTTGAACTTGACCGCTTTGAGGAACAAAACTATAGCAGAGAGACCATTAAGCTGTTGGTTTGCATCCAGTTCAAGTCTGCCCAGACTCTAGCAACTGACAGGACAACACACCCACCCCAAAACAAATACAAGGAGCAGCTTCATTCAAAGGCAGTGAGATGAGATGGAATAAAACTCCCTCAAACGAGTTGGAGAGATGGCTCAGTCATTCAAAAGCACTAGCCAGTCTTCCAGGGAACCCACATTTGGTTCTCAGCATCCACACTGGGCAACTCACAACTGTGTGTAACTCTAGTTCCAGGGGATATGACACCCTCTCCGACCTCTGTGGGCAGATGCACATGCATAGCACACATGCAAAGATATATAAGCATATACATAAATAAAAACAAAGCAGAAATAATTCAAGGACTCTGGAGGGGAAGGGGTTTCTAACATATCTTCTCCTTTCTCTTTCTTTCTCTCTCTCTCTCTCTCTCTCTCTCTCTCTCTCTCTCTCTCTCTCTCTCTCTCTCTCTCTCTCTGATGGGGGACTGGCCAGTGAGTCCCAGGGATCCTCCTGGAGCCTCCCTCCCAGCACTGGGATCACAGACATATGACACATAGTGTTTTAATTTTTTTCCTATGATTTCTAGGGCATCAAACTCAGGTCCTAATGCTTGCAAAGCGAGCAGTCTGTTAATTGAGCCATCTCCCCTGCCTGGGTTCTGAACCTTAACAGTCATATGGACTTCGTGCTGAAGATTTCAAATCTTAAGGCCATTTAAGACAAATAGAACAAAGACCATCAATGAACTGGGAAAACCTTGTTTTCTTAATATTTCCACAAAGCAGAAACAGCTCATGAAGATTATCAATAAGACCTGTTCTTCTAGCCCTGCTAAAGTGAAGGCCATTTGCTCTTAGCAAGAGAGGCAGTGGGGAAGCACAAGGCATTAGGGGGATAAAATAGAAAAAAACTAAGACAACACACATACCCATTTTTAGGGCACAGATTTCACGGTACCCAGCACCAAAGTAGACAGTTACATTTGCAAATGACTCCTTTGTCCTTATGGATGATGGGTCTCACAGTAAGCCTCTGCCAGTCAATCCAGTTTATAAATTAAATATTCCACAAAGTAAAGAGCACCATCCACCCAGGCAAGGGATACTGATAAGGTTAATGATGGTTGGCTCTTGTTGAAAATTCCCTTGACTTTGCAAGTTTAGATAATGCAATGTGCATACTTACTCCACAGTTCCTAAAAGGGCAAGGTGTTCAGCTGCGTAATTAGCTGCTTTCTACAGAAGGGTTATTTGAGAAACAGCTCTGGGACCCGGGAGGATGATCCAGTTCAAACCATATAAGCAAGCACATGATGGGTGGCCCTCCAAATGGGTGGCCCTCCAAATGACTCAGTGAACAAAAGACCTCTGTGGTTTTTAATAACGCCGATCCATTTATGAACCATAAACCAATTGGGAACACTCTCGCACCCCCAAAATTTCCAAGATTTCTGGGGAGAGTGCTCCATCACGGTGGCATGAGCTCAGTGAGGATTAACCGCACTTGTTCGTGTTTTTAACAACAATAACAGAAAGGGTTCTGCCTCCTCAGATAGACATCAGCAGACACCAGCAAAAGTACACCAGGAAGAAGGGGCAGAAGAAAAGCCAACATCAGGGCCTACAGGGGAGATCTTTTAGAAGACAGAACTCCACACAGAGAAGATGGGAGCATGGATGAGTGGACACATGCAGACCTTTATACCGGAACCATCACCACCTCAGCCAGAGAGATAGCCATACATGCCTGGCACGGACAGGAACTGTTTCTTGTTATTTTTAGCAAACCTTTAATTTAATGTATCTTTTCTTTGCTGAAAAGGAAATGGTGAAATTAATAAATTGGGTTTCTTTCTAGCCTGGCAGGCTGCCTGTGGTGAAACGTAAACACATGTACATGGGAGCTGGGATTAGCATTTACTAAAGAAAACGAGTAGTCAATATTTTAATGAGGAAGTCTAAGAAAGCAATAGCATGAAGCATGCTCTGGTGTCACCGGGGAGCTTTTTAAGTTAAGCCAACTAGTTCCAAATTACTACTTTGCTCGGCTTTTCTTTAAGGGAAGTTTTGACTTACTTAGGGGAAAAAATACAACTGTGGCATTTAGTTTTAAATATCATAAAATAGCTGTAATAGTTCCCTCTATAAATATATACATTAACCTATACACGTCGCTCTCATTATATACATATGGAAAAGGAAGGGCGGCCATACCATTCTCCAGTCAAATGGCACACTTCACAGTGTCATCCGTCCATATTTGACAAAGATAGAAATACCAACAGAAGGAGACTGATAGGACCTAAAAATGAAGAGTAGAATTGAGGAGATAAAATTACATGAAAGCAACACAGATTACAGATGCAAATAAAAATCGATGCTAGCTTAAAGATGGAGTTGTGCATGAAGGAAAGATTGGGGCAGCCCATCAGATCAATTAGAAAAACACTACCCAGCATGTAATTTCTACTCTGACATTCCTTGGAAGCTTATTTCTGTCTTGCAGACAGAATTCAACAAGAACCAGGGAATGAGAAGGGACTAGAACGTTCTGAGAACAAGAGAAATGTAATGAGCTTTCGAGACAAACAGAAGACCTCAAATATCATCAGTCACCCTCAAATGAAATAAAATGACCTTAAGCTTTAAGAGTTCTGTGTTGACATTTCTGAACTTCAGGGTAGTGAACAGGATGAGCCAGTTTTAAAACACACATTGAAACAGCGTTTCCTGTACTCCCATGAATACTCTCAAGAATGCTTCATGTCTGGCAAATATTTAAGCATCTGTATGTGCTTCGGTTGGCCAAATTATACCTACCCTTCCAAACATAGAAATCATGTCAAATAAGAGGTAAGAACAAGAAACAGTAAAATAGAAAAATCAATATCGTGAGCCAAACAGGATAGAGCATCATTGTTAGCCCAGTGCCCAGAAGCTGGAGGTGAGATTGGGAGTTTCAGACCAGCCTGGGCTATGTTGCAAAGCCTTGTCCAAAGTGATACTTAATGCAAGTAATCAAGAGGATGAATAGTAAAATAAGAAAACATGGGATGAGATAGAATCAAAATGGCAAAGGGCACATGACATATCTGATCAATGCTACATATCTAGGACCCAGAAAGGAATGTAAGGTCACATCACCTTTTATATTTCGCATTTTGATGGAGATGAAGTGTCTGTACAGGCTGGAAAAACTCTCATGCATGAATACTGGAAGGAACATTCAAAAATATTCAAAGCAACATTATGGAGAGGGGGTGGGAATATAGCTCAAATGGTAGAGCTCAGCATACATAAAGTCATAGCTTTTATCATCCCCAGCTCTGTAGAAGCTGGGCCTGATGGTGTAAGCCTGTAGAAGTGGGCAAATCAGAAGTTCAAGGTCACCCTCCGTAAGTTTGAGGTCAGCTTGGACTATATGATATGAGAACCTATCTCAAAAAACAATGGTTATAAGATAAAAAAAATTAGCTTCAATTAATAGATTTTAACATGCAATGTTTCATACACAAGCCTACTGTACAGCAATAGAAAGGATAAGAATGTGTGCAAATGTGACAGTATAGATGGATCTTAGAAACAATGTTGAGTGCAAGTTCATCATGTCATATTTATCAACCCACACTCAGTATGACATAGTTTTGTAATGCTTGAAGTTTAAAATATCTGAACAATATACTGCTTAATTAAACATACCTAAAAAATTAAATAGTATTTTGAAATTTGAAGGTCCCAGAGGACAAGATTCTGAATACTGACCAGCTCCTAAAGAGAAAATGATGGAGAGGCTGGACCTAGGAGATACACAGGGCATGTGCCATGGACTTGTTAGCCTATTGTTCAACCAAGTTAATATGTTTATGGCACTTGTTTCATTATTATACCCCATAACTGGCATCTCCAGGATATATTTCATTCTGTATATATACAGTATTCCTGATTTTTTAAAAAAATGATTGCAAAGAAGTCATACAACCATGAAGACAGAGAAAATAGGGAAGGGCCTTGTACTCCTCTGTTTAAATCTTCTACAACCACCACTATGAGGGAGACTCCTGGCTTGTCAATCCAGGAGATAAGCAGCCTAACAGCTGTCTCTAGGGCAGCTAAGGGTTATCTCCAGCGAAGCTGGAATCTTTACCACAGAACTCTCTCTACTAACCTACTAGACGTCTGCTCAGAAACAGTGACTACAGAGAAAAGGGAGGGGAGAGACCATGATGTCTCCCAAGGAAACCACCTCAGAATTGAAGTGCTGAACTGAACCCTGCACAGAAGAGAGAAGAGAAGTGCATGCTGGGAACTGGAGTTTTCATGGCTTTCCATAGACCAGAGACTAAGACTACAGGGGTTAGTAAAGCTCCTTGAAAAATAGGAAGTGAAAGACAGATAGATCCATCTTCCAAAGTCAGATCCCAAAAGGGCAGGTGGCTGTCGGCTGAGAGGACACGGTAAGAGGCAATTTCTCCATTTAAAATCCAGAGTCTGTCTCTCTACCTCTCAAATCTGGGATGGTCACTCATGTGACACTCTGGCCCACAGAATCTTAGCAAAATGTTGAATCAGGCTTGAAAAGTGCTTGTGTACTGGGGTTGGCCCCTCTCGATGATTTAAGTGTGATTCTGATATCAGGCACATACATGAAAGCATCAGAAAAAAATATGTCCCCAGTTGATTTGGAAACTAACTGCTGTCATAGAAATCAGACAAGTGCACACACAGGCACACATATACATGCACACACACGTACACACACCCCACAAACACATGTGCATGCACACACATATACAAATCACAGACACATTCTCGTGCACATGCACACACACACCCCACTCCCATACACACACATCCATGTGCGCGTGCACACACACACACACACACACACACACACACACACGTCACATGTAAGCCTTACAGAAGATCCTACTAGCCAGCTAAGGCCAGCCTGAAGAGCAAATATGTTAACTCTTAAAGAAGGACTTCTTCTGGAAGGAGAATTAATCACAAATTAATCACAATTAATCACAAAAGCGCACCGCTCATTGAGAGAAGGCACATGTCCTTATAAATCAGAGTTAAAGAACGGTAACAACGAATTCATAAAAGATTTTAACTCCCTCACAGTTGATCAAGGAGCCAGAGGTAAATCAGGAAGCATGACCCAAAGGAGCATGATAAAGGAATGAATAAATTCTCCTCTTCATAGCAAGCAACCTTTCTTTCCAATGGCCGTGGACTCCTTCCCTATATTCTATCCCCTCAAAGGATAATGTCAATAAAATTAAACTTAAAGTCATGTATGTCTAAAGTGATTAAGTTATAATAACACAAATAGAACATTCAAATTTTACGTTTTAAAATTTAAGATGACTTTTAGAAAATAATTTGGGATCATGAAAGATAAAAAAAAAAAAAAACACCACCTCAGGTTCATATTACACAATGTAAAACTGAGAACACAACACATAGAAAATTGTATGGCACCAAGTGTAGTGGAAACCATGTGAAAATTTATAGCTTTACATATTTTCATTAGTAAACAGAAAGAAATAAAATGTAAATGAATTAAACACACAACTTAAGAACCCAGCAAGGAAATACAAAACCTAAGCTAAAAGTAAGAAATCTCAAGGGCTGATTCTTAACAATCCGCAACATTCACGATCAAGGAAAAGACGACCCATGAAGTAATTCAACACTAGTTGGACAGAATCATGTTGTAAACTCACATGTGATGGGGACAGTGTTAACAAATGTAAACTCCAGATGAACTGGTATTTCAACAGAAGACTATAAATTTACTAAAATTAACTCAAACAGGGTTTAAAAGACATGAGGAACATATTGAAACCTCGAAAGAAAATTAGAGGGTTCAAATACCTCACTGTTCCCCAGTTCAACAGTTCACACACTAATTCTCTCCCATCTAAAGAAGAGGAGTGGTCACTCCATGCTATGTGACCTGCTCCAGAGCCGGGAAGAGATGAAACAGTCTTTATTAGTCAATAATATGAGACCACTGTTATTCTTGACCAGAAAATTAATAATAAAAACACAATTACACAAGTATAACGATAATGTTCAGAAGCCCTAAGTAAAATAAGCTCATGTCTCAGGGAGGTTTAGTCCAGGATGCAAAGATGAATTCATGTTGGAATGAATTCACACACTGTAAATGGAAATGCACACTTGTTCTCTAATGGAATGACTTCATACCACAAAGACAACAATTCCAATCCCATAGTTTACAGATACAACTCAGTCATCATTCAAATCCGACATGGAAAAACAAATACAATTGTCAGGAAATATTGAAAAAGAAAACTCAGACACATTGGGCATAACAGGAATAAACAGCAAAATTACTATCAGCACATGAGCATGACAATACTTAGAGAAAATATTTGCAGTAGCAGAATTAGAAAAAAAATAAATATATACTAGCCAATGATAAAAACCAGGAAAATTGTGTGCTATGTTCACATACGGACAATATATGATGATTCAAGTTTACAGTGGAGAAAACCAAGGGAAGAAATCAAGCCCTATCCATAATTAAGAATAAAAAATTTAGAAAGTAAATTTACAGGATTAGGAGGAGGAGGAGGGGGAGGAGGAAGAGGAGGAAGAGGAGGAGAAAGAGGAGGAGGAGGGGGAGGAGGAGGAGGAGGAGGAGGAGGAGGAGGAGGAAGAAGAAGAAGAAGAAGAAGAAGAAGAAGAAGAAGAAGAAGAAGAAGATGATGATGATGATGATGATTACTATTGTCTAATAACAGAAGGAGAAATGCTTTCAAGGACAGATACCAAATGTTAACAAGGACATTTTCCCAGCATGGAATTAAATCATTTCTACTTTTGCTATTTGCATTCTTCATTATTTTCAACATTTTTTCAAAAATGAAAATGCTGATGTTGTCTTTATTAAAAATATTTTTGAGAGGCTGATTCCTCTGCCGTGCAGTATATATTCATTCACATATGCGTGTACAGCACTGAAATTCATTGGAAGCATATATAAAGGAAATCTGAGCAGTGTGCCAATGGCAAGCACATGAATGTGACTCACCAAAAAATGATTGTATGTCTGAAGGAAATATTAAAATGAATAGCTCAGCACTGCGGTGATTGCACAGAACTGTATCTATTCGCTCTGTGCACTGGGCAGGAATTTTTCATTTCATACATCATTTACAGCTTGCTGCAATGATTCTGCAAGATCAGTCCATACCATTAGCACACACAAAGAGAAACACCCAGAATTCTCCCTGCTAGAAAAACCAAGTGTTTGGGAGGTTCACTGTGTAAAAGGTTCACACTGTCTGAACCAAGGCTGCTCTGCCCACCAGGATGTAAAGCAGCAGGTGACAGACAATAAACAGAGACCAACTATCTGAGGTCAAGCATGGGACTCTTCCACATCTACCATCCAGGCATGCCTTGTGCCTGTAGCCACACTTACTTTGCAAAGCTATTTAAACTAAATGAAAACAAAATGATCAAAGGCATGAGACAATCTCACCAAAGGGGAATATTTTCGTGAATGGGAACCAGCTCTACTTTCTAAAATATGCTATCAAGACATCGGATAGCAAGCCTGTGGGCTACTCAGCACTTCATCAAAATGATTATCTTCTGCATCTGCCCCCTAACCCTGGTCCCTGATCTTTCTTAAGTGTTGCCATTTTCAAATGACAACATGGAAAGTCTGTACCAAAACACTGCGAAATTCTGTTTTGTATATTTCAGGCCACTGGATGGTGAAATGCTTTCAGAGTCCACAGCTCTATGAACACTCTCTTCCTCTAGGATAGTCAAGAGGCTCAGAAAAAGCAACTGTCAACCAACTTCTGCCTCCAAGAAACCTTGACATTCCAAAGCTCCCTGCTTCCCACCAAGAAAAACTCACATCTCCATTTGCTGGTGAGTGGACCTACAATATCCTTATCCACCTACAGACACAGAAATGACCCCAACAAATGACACCCAAGCCACTGTCCTTGGAATTTATCATTGTGCTTCATTCTAGATTTAGAACCATGAGTGTCTAGACTTACATTACATCTAAACAAGGAATGTAACTTTAAACCATCCACAGGCACTCACCCAGACCAACCATAAGTATACACCAAAATGATCCAAGCATGTGTCTTAGAAGGTCAACACCTTCCTTAGAAACTGCCCTTTGCTCCCACTTTCATATGGCAACAATCTTTAGCAACTAGATTCACTTATCCAGAACTAAACATTAGCCAGTAGGTACAGTATCTTACTCTGCAATGGACGCCTGATGGCCGAAGTCAAATTCATGGCAGAGTATTGGAGCAAGAGAGATCTAGGTGTTTTTAAAGCAAATCCATTGAAGTTCAAGTTGCTCATTTTTATGTCACATGTATTCCAAATCATTATGTCTAAGAAATCTGACAGGAACACATGCTCCTAGCTTCAAGCAATCTTGAACTTTGGATAAAACAAAGCACTCAGAGGAGGTGCCCTGATCATTTCTGGGACACCCCAACTGGGATGTGTCTACATACCAAGGTCAGAGGTCTTCTTTGATTTATTTCTCTTTTAGTCTCAGAAGAGTTCAAAAAATTCCAGAAGCCTGCAAATATGAAAAAAAAAA
>CABHPQ010153671.1:28564-44553 GCA_902168405.1 Peromyscus aztecus | reverse complement strand
GTATCAGACAGCATACAAAATTGATTCCTGGTTGTAATAATGTAAAGATCATTACTCAGCTCTAACTTGACATTGGCTGTAGTGGTATTTGCTCTGCCCATGATGTTGGGCTATAGGGCCCAAAGGAGGCGGTGCTTCTGGCCATTGAACATGACCTCTTAAAAGGGAAGGCAAAAGGGCCACAAGCCCCTTCTACTTGCTGCCTGCTTCCTGGTATGATCAGACTGCCAGGTGGATTAGCTCCTGGTCAGAACAGAGGACGACTTCAGCTGTTTACACGGCCCTTCATTTGTGAGTGTATTTCCTCAATTTATATCTTAATAAGTCCCTATTATCCATTTAATAGACTCTCGTGGATTTATCTGAATAAGTGACACCCACGTGACTGTGACAAAAAGACCCCACACTCCTGTGGCCAACATGGGAAGGTCACCGGCCCTGCAGGTGCAAGGTCCTCTGGACCAACCTTACCCTGTCCTTTGCAGCTCTGACTTGGGATCATTGCTGGTGCCTTTGCCACTGTTTGACCTTGACTTTCAGGGCCTCCTTATCTTTATGCTCTTGTTGCTTGAGCTGATTCTGTCTGTGTGTGGGCACCTCTTCTCTATTGCTCCTTTGAAGGAAAGCCATGCCCAGGAGGCCCCAGGGCCTTGCCTCAGCATACAAAAGCCTCAGAAAAGGCATTCTCCTCAGCACAGACATTCCCCAGAATACCTAGTTCAGGTTTCTGCCATTCTTCAAAAGGCAATGTGATCAATGAAAGCAAAGCTTTCCTTGGTGGGTTCAGAAGGCAGAGCAAACTGTGCTTTGTTCATTGATCATGTTGCCCTCTGTTATCTCTTCCACACTGAATTCCTGCAGCAGACGATAAGGCAGTGGTTCTTAACCTTTTTAATGCTGTGACCCTTTAATACAGTTCCTCTTGTGGTGACCCCAATCACCAAATTATTTGGTTGAGACTTCATATCTGTATTTTTGCTACTGTTCTGTATCATAATGTAAATATCTGATATGCAGGATATTTGACATGTGACCCTTGTGAAAAGGTCTATTGACCCCAAAAGAGTTGTGACCCAGAGTTTGAGAACCCCTGCACTATCGTGTCCTTGCTTGGCATCCTACTAGTAACATAGTCATCAAAGGGCACCAGGTCCTGGCAACTCCACAACCCAGCAATGACTCTATATGTCCTTGTGAAAAGAACTGTCCTCACAAAGTGATTCCTGAGCTCTGTCTCAGTTCCCCCAGCCCCTGTTCTTCTTCACTGGTGTCCCTCCCTGTCCCCTCCCCCGCCACAGGCATTCTCCTGCATCTGGACCTTTGCCCTCCCTCTTTCTTCTCCTGTGACATCTCTCTCTGGTTGGCTTCATCTTATGCAGCTTTGCTCACATCCCACCTTCTCTGGGAAAGCATTAGAAAGTCCATGTAGCCTGGCAAACCGGGTCAAAATTGCACCCACCCCTCCATCCTACACTAAAGCTCCCGCAGCTTGCTGTGTGCTGTCTGTGTCTTTCCCCTTTGTTCTTGTTCATCCAAGAGGAAGATGGTTAAGACTGCTGTCTGTCTGCAGCCTCCTCCTGTGTGACTGAGGGTGAACTCCTTAACCTCTCTGAGCTACCTGCTGAATTACATTTTTTAATGTTTTTCTTAACATATTACCTTTCTACATAAATACAAACTTCATGAGATCAGGGGTCTTTGATTCCCTGATATATATAAAATTCATAGAATCATATATAATACATTGTAGCTATGCAATAAATGAGATATCAGTAAAACTTTAGTATTCTAGTAGTGTTTGCTATAGTAAACATGAATTTCTTGTAGTTTTATCTATCTACCTTTCTGAGTTATAATTATTATTTTAAATTACATGTGTATGTGTGTGACTGTATGGATATGTTCATATGAATGCAGAAGCCTTCTCAACTGTCAGATTTTCTGGAGCTGGAGTTAAGGGTGGCTGTGACCACCTGAGGTTGACGCTGGGAACCATATTCAGGTCCTCTGCAAGAGTAGTAGACCCTTGTTGTAGGTTGTTCTTTTATACTCTTTTACTCTATTGGGGGGCCTGCCACCCTGTTCCCAAATAAATCACACAGGGAGGCTTATTCTTAATTATAAATGCTAGGCCTTAGCTTGGTTTATTTCTAGCCAACTTTTCTTAAATTAACTTGTCTACATTTTGTCTCTCGCTCTTTCCTTTTCTTACTTATGTGTATCTTACTTTCAGTCTTTTTTTTTTATTAAGACATTCTCTATTCATTTTACATATCAACCACAAATTCCCCTGTCCTCCCTCCTCCTACCCCCCAGCCTTCCCCCGCAACCTACCCCCCATTCCCACTTCCTCTAAAGCAATGTCTCCCATGATGAGTCAGCAGAGCCTGGTACATTCAGTTGAGGCAGGTCCAAGCCCCTCCTCCCTTTACCAAGGCTTTACAAAGTGTCTCACCATAGGCACTAGGTTCCAAAAGGCCAGTCATGCACGAGGGACAGGTCCCAGTCCTACTACCTGGGGGCCCCCTAAACAGTTCAGTCTAAACAAATGTCTCACTTATCCAGAGGGCCTAGTCAAGTACCATGGAAGCTCCTCAGCTATTGGCCCACAGTTCATATATTTCCACTAGTTTGGCTAGTTGTCTCTGTACTTTTTCCAATCATGGTCTCGATATCTTTTGCTCATAGAATCCCTCCTCTCTCTCATCAATTGGACTCCTGGATCTCTGCCTGGGGCCTGGCCGTGGATCTCTGCATTTGTTTTCATCAGTCACTAGATGAGGGTTCTATCATGACAGGGTGTTCATCCATCCGATCACCAGAGTCAGCTCAGGCACCCTCTCAACCATTGCCAGTAATCTATGGTGGAGTCATTTTTGTGAATTCCTGGGGACCTCCCTAGTACTCTGCTTCTTCCTATTCCCATGGTGTCTTCATTTATCTTGGTATCTCTTTACATGCTCTCCCACTCTGTTTCTGATCTAGCTAGAACCTCCCACTCCCCTAAACTCTCTTTCCCCTGACCCTTGCCCTTCATTACCCCCCCACCCCCAGTTTGCTCATGTATGTCTCATCCATTTCTCTGTTGCTGGGTGATCCCTGTGTTTTTCCTAGGATCCTCCTTACTAGCTTGCCTCCCTAGAGCTGTGGGTTGCAGTCTTGTTATTCTTTGCTTTACATCTAGTATCACTTATGAGTGAGTACATATCATGTTTGTCCTTCTGAGTTTGGGTTACTTCACACAGGATGATATTTTCTAGTTCCATCCATTTGCCTGCAAACCTCATGATGTCATTGTTTTATTCTGCTGAGTAGTACTCCATTGTGTATATGTACCACATTTTGTTCATCCATTTTTCAGTTGAGGGGCATCTAGGTTGTTTCCAGTTTCTGACTATTACAAATAATGCTGCTATGGACATAGTTGAGCATGTGTCCTTGTGGTATGATTGAGCATTCCTTGGGTATATGCCCAAGAGTGGTATAGCTGAGTCTTGAGGAAGATTGATTCCCTATTTTCTGAGAAACCGCCATACTGATTTCCAAAGTGGCTGTACAAGGTTTCATTCCCACCAACAGTGGAGGAATGTTCCCCTTGCTCTGCATCCTCTCCAACATAAGCTGTCTTCAGTGTTTTTGATCTTAGCCATTCTGACAGGTGTAAGATGCTGTTTCAGAGTTTTGATTTGCATTTCCCTGATGACTAAGGATGTTGAGCAATTCCTTTAATGTCTTTCAGCCATTTGAGCTTCTTCTGTTAAGAACTCTCTGTTTAGCTCTATAGCCCATTTTTTAATTAGACTGTTAGGTATTTTGATGTCTAGTTTCTTGATTTCTTTATATATTCTGGAGATCAGCCCTCTGTCAGAGGTGGGGTTGGTGAAGATCTTTTCCCATTCTGTAGGCTGTGGTTTTGTCTTATTGACCATGCCTTTTGAACTACAAAAGCTTCTCAGTTTCAAGAGGTCCCATATATTAATTGTTGCTCTCAGTGTCTGTGCTACTGGTGTTATATTTAGGAAGTAATCTCCAGTACCAATTCATTCAAGACTACTTCCTACTTTCTCTTCTATCAGGTTCAGAGTAACTGGATTTATGTTGAGGTCTTTAATCCACTTGGACTTAAGTTTTGTGCATGGTGACAGATATGGATCTATTTGCAATCTTCTACATGTTGACATCCAGTTATGCCAGCACCATTTGTTGAAGATGCTTTCTTTTTTCCACTGTACAGTTTTGGCTTCTTTGTCAAAAATCAGGTGTCCGTATGTGTGCAGATTAATGTCAGAGTCTTCAATTCGATTCCATTAGTCTACATGTTGGTTTTTATGCCAGTACGAAGCTGTTTTTATTACTGTAGCTCTATAGTAGAGCTTGAAGTCAGGGATTGTGATGCCTCCAGAGGTTGTTTTATTGTACAGGATTCTTTTAGCTATCCTGGAGTTTAGTTTTTCCATATGAAGTTGAGTATTGTTCTTTCCAGGTCTGTGAAGAATTGTGTTGGGATTCTGGTGGGGATTGTATTGAATCTGTAGGTTGCTTTTGGTAAGATTGCCATTTTTACTATGTTAATCCTACCTATCCATGAACATGGGAGATCTTTCCATTTTCTGATATCTTCTTCAATTTCTTTCTTCAGAGACTTAAAGTTCTTGTCATACAGGTCCTTCACTTGCTTAGTTAGAGTTACCTCAAGGTATTTTATATTATTTGTGGCTATTGTAAAGAATGATGTTTCTCTGGTTTCTTTCTCAGCCCATTTCTCATTTGTGTATAGGAGAGCTACTGATTTTTTGAGTTAATCTTGTATCCTGCCACATTACTGAAGGTGTTTATCAGCTGTAGAAGTTCCTTGGTCGAATTTTTGGGGTCACTTATATATACTATCATATCATCTGCAAATAGTGAAAGTTTGACTTCTTCCTTTCCAATTTGTATCCCCTTGGTCTCCTTTTGTTGTCTTATTACTCTAGCTGGAACTTCAAATACTATATTGAATATGGGGAGAGTGGACAGCCTTGTCTTGTTCCTGATTTTAGTGGAATCACTTTGATTTTCTCTCCATTTACTTTGATGTTTGTCTGTTGGCTTGCTGTAAATTGCCTTTATTGTGTTTAGGTATGTTCCCTGTATTCCTGATCTCTCCAAGACCTTTATCATGAAGGGTTGTTGGATTTTGTCAAAGGCCTTTTCAGCATCTAATGAAATGATCATGCGTTTTTTTTTTCTTTCAGTTTGTCTATATGGGGTATTACATTGACAGACTTTTGTATGTTGAACTAATCTTGCATCTCTAGGATGAAGCCTACTTGATCATGGTGGATAATTTTTTTGATGTGTTCTTGGAGTCTGTTTGCCAATATTTTATTGAGTATTTTTTGCATTAATGTTCATGAGGGAGATTGGTCTATAATTCTCTCTCTTTGTTACATCTTTGTTTGGCTTGGGAATCAGAGTAACTGTAGCCTCATAGAAGGAGTTTGGTAATGTTTCTTCTGTTTCTATTGTGTGGAACAGTTTGATGAGTATTGGTATTAACTCTTCTTTGATGGTCTGGTAGAATTCTGCATTGAAACCTTTTTTTTGGTTGGGAGACTTTTAATGACTGTTTCTATTTCCTTAGGGGTTATTGGTCTATTTAAATTGTTTTTCTGGTCTTGATTTAACTTTGATTATGTAGTACCTATCCAGAAAATTGTCCATTTCTTTTAAATTTTCCAATTTTGTGGAGTACAGGTTTTTGAAGTATGACCTGATGATTCTCTGGATTTCCTCATTGTTTATTGTTATGTCCCCCTTTTCATTTCTGATTTTGTTAATTTGGATGCTCTCTCTCTCTGCCTTTTGGTCAATCTGGATAAGGGCTTGTCTATCTTGTTGATTTTCTCAAAGAATCAACTCTTTGTTTCATTTATTCTTTGTATTGTTCTCTTTGGTTCTATTTTATTGATTTCAGTTCTCAATTTGATTATTTCCTGGCATCTATTCCTCCTGGGTGACTTTTCTTCTTGTTTAGAACTGTCAGGTGTGCTGTTAAGTCACTAGTGTGAGATTTCTCCAACTTCTTTATGTGGGCATTTAGTGCTATGAATTTTCCTCTTAGTACTGCTTTCATAGTGTCCCATAAGTTTGAGTGTGTTATACATTTATTTTCATTATATTCTAGGATGTCTTTAATTTCTTTCTTTATTTCTTCCTTGATCAATTGGTGATTCAGATGAGCATTATTCAATTTCCATGAGATTGTAGGCTTTCTGTAATTTTTGTTGTTGTTGAAATTTAACTTTAAACCATGGTGGTATGATAGAATATAGAAAGTTATTCCAACTTTTTTGTATCTGTTGAGATTTGCTTTGTGACTGAGTATGTGGTTGATTTTAGAGAAGGTTCCATGGGGTGCTGAGAAGAAGGTATATTCTTTTTTGTTAGGGTGGAATGTTCTGTAGATATTGATTAAGTCCATTTGAGTCATAACATCAGGTAAGTCCCTTATTTCTCTATTAAGTTTCGATCTGGCAGATCTGTCCAGTGGTGAGAGTGGGGTGTTGAAGTCTCCCACTATTAATGTGTGGGGTTTTATGTGTGATTTAAGCTTTAGTAATGTTTCTTTTATATATGTGGGTGCCGTTGTATTTGGGGCATAAATGTTCAGAATTGAAACTTGATCTTGGTGGATCTTTCCTGTGATGAGTATGTAATGTCCTTCTTGATCTCTTTTGATTGATTTTAGTTTGAAGTCTATTTTGTTGGATATTAGGATAGCTAAACCCCTTGCTTCTTAAGACTATTTGATTGGAAAGACTTTCCCCCAGCCTTTTATTCTGAGGTAGTATTTATCTTTGAAGTTGGGATGTGTTTCTTGTATGCAGCAGAAATATGGGTCTTGCTTTCGTATCCATTCTGTTAGCCTGTGTCTTTTTATAGGTGAATTAAGTCCATTGATATTAAGGGATATTAATGACCAGTGATTGTTAATTCCTGTTATCTTTGGGTGGTAGTGTGTGTGTGTTTCTCTTCTTTGGGATTTACTGTTGTGGGGTTATCTATTGCCTGTGTTTTCGTGGATGTATCTGACTCCTTTAGATTGGAATTTTCCTTCTTGTGCTTTCTGTAGGGCTGGATTTATGGATAGGTATTGTTTAAATCTGATTTTGTCTTAGAATGTCTTGTTCACTCCATCTATGGTAATTGAAAGTTTTGCTGGGTGTATTAGTCTAGGCTAATATCCATGGTCTCTTAGTGTCTGCATTACATCTCTCCAGGTCCTTCTGGCTTTCAAAGTCTCCATTGCGAAATCAGGTGTTATTCTGATGGGCTGCCTTTTATAAGTCACTTGACTTTTTCCTTTGTTGCTCTTAATATTCTTTCTTTATTCTGTATGTTTAGTGGTTTTATTATTATGTGGCGAGGGGACTTTTTGGCATGTCTAGTCTGTTTGGTGTTCTATATGCTTCTTGTATCTTCATAGGTATTTCCTTCTTTAAGTTGGGAAAGTTTTTTTTTTCTATGATCTTGTTGAATATATTTCTGTGCCTTTGGAGTTGGTATTCTTCTCCTTCTTCTATTTTTTTCTTTTTTTTTTTTTTTTTTTTTTTTTTTTTTTTTTTTTTTTTTGGTTTTTCGAGACAAGGTTTCTCTGTGTAGCTTTGTACCTTTCCTGGAACTCACTTGGTAGCCCAGGCTGGCCTCGAACTCACAGAGATCTGCCTGCCTCTGCCTCCTAAGTGCTGGGATTAAAGGCGTGCACCACCACCACCACCACCAACACCACCACCACCACCACCACCACCCGGCAATCCCTGTTATTCTTAGGTTGGCCTTTTCATGGTGTCCTAGATTTCTTGGACATTTTGTGTTATGACTTTTTTGGCTTTGGCATTTTCTTTGACTGACAAGTCTATTTCCTCTATTGTATCCTCTACACCAGAGATCCTCTCCTCCATCTCTTGTATTCTGTTGGTTATGCTTGCATCTGTGTTTCCTGTTTGTTTACTCAGATTTTCTATTTCCAGCATTCCCTCTGTTTGCGTCTTCTTCATTGTTTCTATTTCCTTTTTCAGGTCTTGAACTGTTTCCCTCACCTGTTTAATTGCTTTTTCATGGTTTTCTTGGCTTTCTTTAAGGGATTTATTGATTTCTTCCAATTTTTTGTCTGTCTTTTTCTTAATTTCTTTATTGATTTCTTCCAATTTTTTGTTTGCCTTTTCCTCAATTTCTTTAATGGAATTCTTCATTTTTTCTTGAAAGGCCTCTAGCATGTTCATGAAGCTATTTTTATGGTTGCTTTCTTTTGCTTCTTCTACATTGTAATGTTCAGGTCTTGCTGTTGGAGGAGGGCTAGGTTCTGGTGATGTTGTATTGCTCTTTATGTTGTTGTATGTATTTTTGCGTTGACGTCTGCCCATCCCTTCCTCTAATAGGTATAAGAGGTGCCTGTGTCTGAGCCAGTTGCTATTAATCCACTCTGTGCTTGTGGTGTCTGTGTCTTAGCGGGCCCTTCTGGGTCCAACCTTAGCTCTTGGTCTAATTGGAGCTGGCAGATTCTGTATCTCAGGGAGCTGCTCTTAGCTCAACCCAAGCTAGTTGATTCTGTGACTCATGGAGCCACTCTTGGTCTTGTCAGGGTTCTTGGTCCTGTCAGAGCTGACATATTCTGTGTATCAGGAAGCCTCTCTTGGTCCAATGAGGGCTGGTGGATTCCATTTCTCAGGAAGTTACTATTGGTCCAATGAGAGTTCTTTGTCCAATGAGACCTGGCAGTTTGGTTTCTGTGCCTTAGGAAGTTACTCTTGGTCCAATGAGAGCTGGTCGTTTGGTTTCCATGCCTCAGGAAGTTACTGGAGTCTCAGGCAGATGGGTATTGGGGCAGGGCATGTAGATTTCATGGTCTGATGAGGGGTTTTCATGGAGTGGGGGGGATCACAATTGAGTTTTCCCTGCTGGCCAGCAACTAGGACAGAATTGGGTGGGGGTTCCCAGGGACTGGTTGTGTCCCAGGGCATGGGTCCAAGGGGGCAAGACTCTCTGGGTATGAGCAGAGTAAATCACCTCTTGGTCCAATGAGAGCTGGCCTTACTTTCAGTTTTACTTTGTGGCTGGCTGGGTGGCAGGGTGGCTGGCCCCCAGCATCCTCCTCTCTTCCCTTTCTTGCTCCTTCTCCACCCTTCAGCTGCAAAACTAAAGTTAATGAAAAAAAAAAATCCCATCATCCTGACAAGGCTCAGGGATCAAGGTGCTTGGCTGAACAGATACATGAGCTGATCCTGGAATCCTAATAATGGTGGAAGGGGAAAAACAACTTCTTATAGTTGTTTTTTTCCTTCACGTGAGTGCCATGACATGCACACGTTCACAGACAGTAGTAGAGAGTTTATTACAAGAGTAATAAATAAATAGTAAGAAATTGTGCTGGGTTATGTCTTCTGTGAACATTAGGGCACAGTGGCTGTTCTTCTGGGAGCCCATGGGCTAGTATGGGGAAATTCAACCCTAAGGATATGTGGGTACTTAATGGCTCAGCTCCTCAGCTCCCATCTTCATCCTTTCCTCACTTCTCATACCTTTTGCCCTTCGCCTGTCTCCCTTAAGCTCTTAGCCTCTCCTGTCACTTGCTTTGGTTTGCATCTTTATATTTTATTCCTCTTTTATAGCCCAGGCTAGCTCAGAATTGCCAGTCTTCCTGCCTTAGCCTCTCCAATGCTGGGATTACAGTACTATACCACATGTTGCTTTTTCCTTTATTGATAAGGTCTTACTCTATAACCTTGTCTAGCTTCATACTTACTATACAGACCAGACTGCCCTTAAACTGATGGCAATATTCTGCCTCAGCATTATGGGTGTTGGGATCACAGATAGGAGCCATCACCCCTGACTCTCACATGTCAATTTTTAAGATATTGCCTCTTACCCTGCTAACCCTGAATGAGGGAGTCATCTCTCCTCATCCTCTTAAATTTCCATTTGTTCATCTCTTCTATCCACATTTAAATTGCCTCAAAGGATAATATAACCCATACTTGGGTGCCATCTAACACTGTAGTCATGTGTAATATCTTAGTTATTAAAATCAAATTAGATGGAAAAATAAAAAAGCCTACTCAACTGGAGGCTGGAGAGAGAGCTCAGCAGTTAAGAGCATGTACTGCTCTTGTAGATAATGTGTGATCAGTTCCCAGCATCCACATCAGTTTCTCAGAATTGCCTATAATGCCAGTTCTAGGGCATATGATGTCTCTGGACTCAGCAGGGACCTGCAAAGTAGTGTACAGAGCTGCACGGAGACATATTTAATTTAATATATAATAAAAGTGACTTACTACAAATTTTTCTCAATCAAGCTGGATGTGGGGGAACATACCTTTAATCCCAACACTTGGAAAGTAAAGGCAACAGATCTCTGTGAGTTTGAGAACATTCTGATCTACAGAGTGAATTCCAGGACAGGACAGGCTACATACAGAGACCCTGCTTCAAAAACAATTTTTGTTTACTCACTTGTCTTAGCCTGGTTTTAGGTGCTAAATCAGTCCCTGGTAGCTACAACCCTGCATAGAGCTCATACATAATGACAACCTCATCAGAGAAGGTTCTGATTGGACATAGTGGCACACACCTGTAATCTCAGCATTCTGGAGACAGAAGCAGGAAGATTGTCATGAGTTTTTATTGGAACTTTTAGTGAGTTTCAGGCAAGACATATATATATATGTGTGTGTGTGTGTGTGTGTGTGTGTGTATGTGTATGTGTATGTGTGTGTGTGGTGTGCATCCATGTGTGCACACACACAGAGTCAGACAGACAGACAGACAGATAGAAATAGAAAGAGGTAGGGAGGAAATCCTGTCTCAAAAGGGGGGAGTTCTAGAGTATTCCAGTATTCCTCAGTTAGGGTGCCTCTACTCTTGGGAGCTCCTTTTCACTTTAATAAATTCATGTTAGCTCTGCTAAAACAAAGAGAAACAACAACAAAGCTTCTACTTGGTGGCACTGGCCAGGAGGAAAGAGATTCAAAGACCAGGCCATCACAGCCTCAGGGATGGATGTTCAGCAGCACAAGGACATGATAGCCATGAGCAACTGAGATCTGGGAGAGGGGCAGGATGGCTGTTTTAGACTGCTGGTGATCTGTGGGAAATGTCCCAGACATTTAAACAGCGATCAGTAGGAAAGGGGAAAAAGTGAAAATTGTCTGTGGGGTTAAGGAAGAAGAGCCAAGACAGAACACCACCTGGACAGACCTTAGGAGATGAATTGGAAAGAAAGCCCACGTGGCTGTGGGACAGGGGTTACAAAAGCAAATCTGAACCTTAGGCAGGGAATTTGCAAAAACACTGGATAAGGAATTGGGTTCCCTGCTCCTTGAGAGAGCTGAGGTAGTGTTTTCAGAGGGACATGACATGATCTGATTACACATTTACCATCTGTCTCATTGTGAATTTATTTGTTAGTTGCTCACTACTGTGTAAATTGCTTGCACAATTCTGGGTATTTTACATCCTTATTGTGCTGAATCATACTTCCCCATCCTTAGTTTATTAATGATAACTGCATTGAAATAAAAATCTTTCAAAACTTCTTCTTATGGACATCGGGATTTGGCCTGATCCTAGGTCATAGTAAAACTAGTATTGAAAGATGTTGTCTTTCAAATGAATAAGGCATGTTTTAATTCTGTGTGAGCCACCCTAATATTTTTTCAGCTATCTTTTGCCTGTACAAAATGCAGTCCTTGAGCCCATGAGATGCCTCAGTAGACAAAGGTGCTTGTCATCAATCCTGAAGACCTGAGTCCAATGCTCAGAACCGGCATTATAGAAGGAGAGGGCCAACTACCCAGAGTTGTCATCTGACCACATGTGAGCCCTGGTATGCTCATGCACTGCCTGACACAAAAAAATATTTAAATGAAATGTTTAAAAATTAGAAGAATCCTGTTCTTATTCCATAGGAAATAAGGGATTATTGTGATCTAAACTGGAGTGACCAAGGCTTGGGAACACAATGTAGGTTATTTCATCATGAATATCATGTTCTACTGTGATAGAGGCACATAAATGTTTATAATCCCGGGACAAGAGGAGGTCATTTACCAAGCATTCTGGTGGGAACCTTGGGCAGATGGGAAACAACAGAACACAAAAATCTTTTATATGGATTTCTGGTGTTCTATAATTCTTAGTTATAGGGTTGGTGGAAGGTAGATGTGTGAAAATGTAACAATACATCCCACAAGTTGTTTCTGATTGTCTTACGGATGTTAGCTGAGATGCAGAGGTTGGTAGCAAATGGCTACTGAGGGGACCAGAGAGAATTTATACTATTTGTGGCTCTTGAACTTCAGCTTTCCATCCCTCCACAGTCTCCCTTCAGGATCTTCACAGTGTGGATTCTACAGGGAACTACAGCTCAAACTTTAGTAGTTAGATAAACTAAAGTGTTTTCAAACATGTAGAGACAGAAAATTAAAGGATTTGAGGCCACCAGCAAGGTGCTTACTCCATGGTAGACCTCACCTAGTTACTCAGTTGGATTCCAGAACATGGAGAAGGTTTCATATTGGAAAGTTATTAGCCATCACTGTCTGTTCCTTCACTTTATGAACAAGTAGGCCATAGGACATCCTGTGAGATAGCTCAATGACAGTGAGCATGTGTCAAGAAGGGAGCCAACTATGTGAGACCGTGAATGCCCAAGCACATGACCCTTCCTCAATAGAACTCTAAAGGGACAGAATGGTTGGTACCATGTTAAATAGTAGGACAATTGTGTCTCATGTTGGTTTTGTATGCTCTGAAGTTGTCTTCTAATAAAGAAATAAGATGTTTAAAATATCTATGGCTGGGCGTTGGTGGTGCACGCCTTTAATCCCAGCACTCGGGAGGCAGAGCCAGGTGGATCTCTGTGAGTTCGAGGCCAGCCTGGGCTACCAAGTGAGCTCCAGGAGAGGTGCAAAGCTACACAGAGAAACTCTGTCTCAAAAAAAACCAAAAAAAAAAAATCTATGAAAAATCATTGTTTGGCCACCACTTTGCAGCATTAGATTTCTGATGTCTTTTCAGTACAGGGGCTGCTAGTGTGAATACTGTAGGGCACAGGCTTGAAGATGCTGAGCTCATGGAGGCTTCATGAAAGCCATTATTACTATCTTTAAGACTGGTAACAAGGCACACTTTCCTCTCTGAGAAGAGTCATGGAATCTTCTGACTAGAAGTAGAGTTAATGAAGTACTATGCAGACTTACTCATGTTTTTATGGTTTACCAATTAAAAAACAAATGTTGAAATCCAGATGTTGGAATCTAAAGACAGGTAACATCCATCATAAATGGACTTAAAAGTAGCTGCCTTAGGGATTCCACAAGGATTTGCTGCCTGTGGGTAAACAACCCATTGTCTCCTTCATAGCAGATTCTCCAAACAGCTGAGCAAACATCTTTGCTATTTTATGTAGGAGGAAGTCTAGGCATGGAGGGGCTCTGTGAATGAAAGGTTTTGATCTACCCTGTGCTTTTCTAGGTATCTTTAGACATCCCCCAGGAAGATGTGGTCTCAGACATGATGTGTGGCAGTATTCTGGCTCAGGACATCTTGCTAGTGATTAAGGTGGTTGAGATTCAGGGACTAACCACTGTATCTACTGGTCAGAAACAGCGCTGTGTCCACCAGAAGGCAAGTGTATCTTTGCCATTAGAAGGCTGGTCTCTGCTTAGAGTTCTACCAAGAGAACACACTCTTGTCTCTGCCTTCAGTTTTCTCTGTTTGCTGCCTTATCTATCTCATGACCAGAAGTGAGATTGGTGGCTGTATGTGAGGAAGGACAGGGAAAGAAGAGGGGCTTTGGGTGGAATGGGGTCCCTAGCAGAGAGGCCTGTGTGATTCAGAGTCAGAGTGAAGCCATGCCCTGACACAGTGCGCTGAGTGCAACAGCTAACCAGTGTCTTCTCATTGTCCTTCAGGTCAACACCATGATGCATCCTCAAGTCTTCATTTCAGGCCTCATACTACTTCTCTCAGGTAAGTGAGTAGGTGAGCTGGGGGATGCTGAGGAGGCTAGAGCTGGCAGAAGAGATGACAATCCTTGGGCCTTTTTGATTATGGCTTATGTTGTGAGCAGAGAACCAGGATAAATTGTAGCTCCAAAGAACTTTCTTAAACTGTATGAATTTCAAAACTCATGGTTAAATAAACATGATCCCCAAGAACATGTCAGGAAGAGTGAGAACACATGTATTCATTTGATGGACACGTAAAGGTGAGTGCATGTGCATGTATATGTTAGTCAACTGTTAACAAAAAATCAGAACCAGAACCTTCCATGCAGGGTAAAAGAAGGAATAACATCTTAGAGATTATCTTAGAGACAGGGTCTAAGTTAGTCCAGGCTAGGCCCTGACTTCATAGCTAGCTGAGGATCACCTGCAACTTTTGATCTTCCTGCCTCTAGGTCTGAGATTCTCCTAAAAGCTGAGATCCCTGGTGAGAAATAAAATATATTTCTATGACTTAATAAAAATAGCATGTGTTTTATTTGTGATCCTATAAAAAGTATTTGATAAATTCAAGAAATGAGTATCCCAGAAAGAAATATAATACTCATTTTATACAATTACAAATGTGCTTTCTAGATTATGTCCCAAACTCACAGCTTAGGCTGCATATAGGTGATTGGTTAGGGAATCTCACAGTTCATTGTTTTATGCTTTTGTTTATTTATTTGTTTGCTTTCTGTGGTGGGATCCAACACAAGGGCTACCATGGGCTAGCCAAGCATTGTATCATGGAGCTCCATCCTCAGCCCTCAGACTTCCTTTAAAGGCTGCTGTGGAAGCTGTTGGTATTAGTTGTCTGCTCCCTTACATGCCTTCCCTACAAAAAAACCCAAACCAATAACACAAACAAAACAATAAATAAAGAAAGGTTGCAGTTGGGGTTCCACTTAAGTCCCCCCTCCCCATATTTTTCTAAAAAACAACAACAAAAGCAACAATATTTTATGAAAATGTTGGGTACTAATTCTACATTTTCCCCCTCCCCCCTTTTTCTATCACAGGTGCTGAGAGTTCTCACAGAGTAGTGAAGGGTGTGGTGGGTCAACCTGTCACACTGCCATGTACTTACTCAACATCCCGAGGAATCACTACCACTTGTTGGGGTCGAGGAACATGCTCAGCTTTTCGTTGTGCAAACAAATTTATCCAGACTGATGGATACCTTGTCTCCTATCGGGGTAGCAGCAGATACCAGCTAAAGGGGCTTATTTCAGGAGGAGACGTGTCCTTGACAATAGAGAATGCTGTTCAGAGTGACAGTGGTCTGTATTGCTGTCGAGTGAAGATCCCTAGGTGGTTCAATGATCAGATATCAACCTTTTTCTTGGAAGTTAAACCAGGTAAGCTTTCTTTCTTTCCTTTGTTTATTTCTTGCAAGTAAACCGAGTCCTCTGTTTGCTAATAATTTGTTGTTTTTCAAGAACAAGGAAACAGAAAGTTCTTAGAAATATGTTTGATTAAACACTTGCTTTTGAGTTGTTTAAAGACATAATCTCCTGTATCTCAGGCTGTCCTCTGATGACCATGCTCTCCTGATCCTCCTGTCTCTAACTCCAGTGTTGAGAATACAGGCATGTGCCACAAAACCCGGCCTTAAATATTCTTCTTTTGAGGCACAGGATGACTTTATTTGCTTAGATGAAGTCCTAAGATCATTCTTAATTCAAGGCTGTGAGCTAAGTTAGGATCCAGGGCCTAAGGGTACTTGGGACAGTCTTGTTGGTCCATGAAACTGCCTCCACTCTCCATCCTGAAACACAGTGGAGAGCTTTATTTAAGCTGGAAGTATGTGACTTTAAGAATTGTCTCTTTTCTGTGGATCTATCTTAGAACATTAAATCCCCATCCTCATCACTGTAAAGCCACTCCAGCTCTAACCTGAAAAGCAGACAGGGCAGGGGTCTGCTGCTCTGTGAGCTGATTTCAACAATGGTCAGC
>CABHPQ010153671.1:0-28164 GCA_902168405.1 Peromyscus aztecus | reverse complement strand
GATAGGAGTGGCATCACACCATAAAGTTACTAATTTCAGCTCATTAATCAAAGGTTTCATGAAGTTTAGAAATTCGTTAGCAGGTCAGTGCTTCCTAAGTCCAGAAGTGACCAGCAACTGTTTCCCCCTTTAACAACCACGTCCACATCTTCTCATGGTTTAAACACACAGAGCTTCCTCTTCAGCTGCTCTGGGACCCTCATCAGCTCCTTTGGACTTTCCCATCAAACTGGGGAACAAAATGCCCCAGAGCAAGAGAAGCAAAGCTCCTGAACTGGTGATTGTTTCCTGGGTATGTTCTCACAGTGATCTAACTAGGTTGTTCGCATGCTTGCTTTTCTCCACCTCAGAGATTTATACTCTCCAGGGAGGGTGTGTACTGTGCTCAGGCCTCTGCCCACACATTAGACTAGATCAGCAAACTAAGCAGACCAGGTTAGAAAGAGACCCCCTGCTGCTGGGAACAGTTTTATTGCAGCACAGCCACACCCACTCCTTGCTAAGTTGTCAGCAGTGACTTTCAAATTGACTGACATGAGTGCTTGCTCCTGAACACCTGTTTTTATGTCCCTGAAACAAAAATCCTTTCATCTGACCTCTACATAAAAGGGGCTTGAGGGCCAGTGAGATGGCTGAGTGGGGAAAGGTGCACACTGCTAAACCTAATGACCTGAGGTCAATCCCTGGGACCACATGGTGGAAGGAGAGAACAGACTCTGAAAAGTTATCCCCTGGCATCCGCATTTGTGACATCCCACAATCACACAAATCAATGATTAAATAAATGTAGTGAATATAAGGGGGATGCTCTACTCCCACTACAGATTTTTCTTCATTTTAAGGTAAACCCACACTGGATTGAGGGATTACACTGTATCCCACATAAAGGAGAGTTTTCAAAGCAATTATTCCTTGTTGCTGAGGGTTTATTTTGTAGTTAGCACATTTAAGGTCAAGGGAGCTACCTCACAGGGAACATATGTCTGCTGACACACACAAGCTGAGTGCCTGGCTGACTGTTAGGTTTCAGCGCCACTTTGCCTTAGCTCCTGCACACCAAGACCACCAGCAGCTGCTTGGATGCTTACAGTACTTTGGATGCTATTGATTTGTGAGTTGCAGGTTGAACCTGACTAATCCAAAAATACCTAGTCTTCGGCGATTAAAAATCTGGAACCTTTTGAGCACAGACTTGGTAATACACTTGGAAAATCCAATGCCATGAAATTATCACGTGCATAATTATCAAAAGTTTATAAACTTTCTTTAAAGCTGTATATGTAAAGTGCAGACAAATGAGTGCTACATCAACCATGTTTATACTTGAGCCTGACCCATAAGATATTTTCTATATGCAATTATTCCAAATTGTTAAGAAAGATTTAAATTCTGAAACCAAACATTTTTGGATAAGGGATATTGACCTTGTCTCTCTTCGTTTGGAAGAAACCATAGAAGACAATGTCTGCTCTCTATCCCAATGTGCAAATCCTGTTTGCATTGTAGCTTGTATGGGATCTGCATGCTAAAATGCAGAGCTGTATGTTGTGTCCCCTCAGGACTGACTGAAGTGACCATGCTGGGCATGGAAGCTGTGGTGAAGTCAGTCACCACTGAGAGCAGTCCCAGCTTCCACACCCTCTCAGTCTCACAGAGATGCTTAGGGATCTGAGGATCTGACATCTGTCATTTATACAGTGATACAGTGTGTCCTTACGAACACACACTCTGTGCTCAGCACCATGTTGTCAGTGCAGCTAGTCAGTGACAAAGAACAGAAGTTCAGGAGAGGAGCCTCTCAGGGTTCAGCTTCGCACTGGTGCCATAGCTTGTTGACTGATCCTTGTTTCATCTTGATTTCCAAATCCAGCAATTCCCACAACTACAAGAAGACCCACAACTATAAGACCCACAACTACATGGAGACCCACAACTACAAGACACACAACTAAAAGACCCACAACTACACAGAGAACCACAATTACAAGAAGACCCACAACTACAAGAAGACCCACAACCACAGGAAGACCCACAACTACAGCTAGACCCACAGCTACAGGAAGACCCACAACTACATGTAGACCCATGACTATTTCAACACAACCCACCCATGTACCCACATCACCCCGAGTCTCCACCTCTACTCCTCCAACACCAGCACACACACAGACTCACACACCAGGTACAACCCAGTGTGGTTCAGGACCCAGAGTCCTCCTCATGAGAGTTGGTAGGACACAGACAGTGAGTCAAGTCAGAAGTATAATATAGGTGAAGAGTTGTTAGCTGAGCCAACAACAGCTTCACAAAGATTGTAATTTCCCAGTCATAAGTTACATGCACCCTCTGCTGTGCAAGAGCTTGAACATGGAGGACACCCATCTCTCCATATCAGATTCCTTAGGGATTCACTACTGTGGTGATATATTGTGTCCCCCAATATATTGTGCTCCCTAATATAGCTTATCTGAGAGATCAGAAAAGCAGAAAGAAGCCAACCATGTTGTTACCACTTAATAATCCTCTGCCAAAGAGACCTACTTCCTGTATACCGATGCCTATATACCTTTCTGTTCTGCATCTCACTTCTCTCTGCCCAGCTACATCAGTTCCTGTCTGTCTTTACAGAACTCCAGACCTCTGTGGTTTATTGCTGGGATTAAAGGTGTGTGTCACCATGCCTGGCTCTGTTCCCCAGTGTGGCCTTTTTATTAGTGTGCACAATATATTGGGGGACACAATATATCACCACACACTACTAGCCAGACTTAGGTGGATCACTGATCTAGGATAGATGATGAGGATGATGGGAATCTGGTCCAGCTGGACATGACTTTCTGATGAAAAACTAAGGAATGACTGAGTACTAGGGTCAGGATAGGGAGACTCGACCACTTACATCCATTCTGAAACTGGGCCATCCAGCTGAGGCCACAGTTCAGGGAAACTATCATTTAGCATTTCATGAGCATCAGGCAGTATGCTACTTGCCTCATGATGCAATGCTGAATTCTCAGATATTTGTGTCCTACATAGCTGTGACCTGTCCCTATTTTTAGTGACAGAAACTGACTGAGTCAGAAAGCCTATGGTGGAAGTTATGAGGAGAGAAAGTGGCTCAGACTCTGTCCCTGTTCACTTGGGTTGGAAGCTGGTTCTTCTGATTCCAGGGTCAGACCTCTGCCATCAGCATGGATGCTTGGAGGGTTTGTAATGTTTCCAATCCCCACTGGAAAGGGATCCTAACTCCACCCTTTTAAAGAGGAAGTGGATGCCTTATAAAGTTTACTCTAAGGATCTCTCAATTTATTCATGTAACATGAAAACACAATGTAAGTCCTTTGTAGGAATGAAAAAACACACACATCTATTAGAAGGCTTTAGGAAGTGATTTAACATGCTCATGCTTTTGATGAAGCCATGTAATACATACTTCATATTGCCTACAGGTAAAGTTAATATTAATACATAGGAACTTAACTTACAGATGGGGAGAAGCATGCCATCCTGAAGGCAAGTCTGGGTTCAAACCTTGTACACCTACGAGTGAAAAGATAGCTGTCAGAGGGGCTCTTGAGCTTCCTATAAACTGTCCATCCCCTGAGGTAGGGCTGGATTCTGACAAGCAGAAGAGCCACACAGCTTCTTTCCTGTCCTCTGATTGGTCTTCCAGTACTTTCAAGCAGGAGGACTCTGAAGGACTGGGCTACACAACAAGTGTGCAGAGGCCTCTAGGTTATAACTAGGCATGTGGAGCACAGGATTTGTGAGAACAACCACTTTGTTCCAGGCAGCTGCACACACTACAGAACTGTGAGATCTCTCAGGATTGACAGAACTTTTCAATACTTAGTTAGCTTCTGCCTGATTCCAGGGATGGGTTCATGGGCTGAGTTTGAAGAACATGAATAGGTTATTGACTTTATGGAAAACTACAACTGAGATTTAGAAGATAAGTATTGGTCCATGAGCCCAGCTAACCTCCTGGGAGGTGTTTAGTATAATCTTATGGTTCTATTGTTGGTTTCCTAAAGAATTGCGGTTGAGGGTTGACTGTCTTGTCAAGGGAGAAAGCAACACTCTGGCTACTGTAAAAAGGACAAATATCTTCTCATCCACATTTTATTTCATCCTAGTTGCCCCAGATACTCTTCATGGAATATAGGATGTGATGTAGAAAGAACAGGAGAAAGTGACCCAGACTCGGGAAGGAAATTAATCTCATGATGCCTCTTATCAAGAACTGAATTTTGTAGTATGTGACCATCTGATATTTGTGTTGTCCTATCATTAGTTCAGAAGGACAGTCAAATTCTCTTATATGTTTCAGTGTTAGGACAAAACAGGACAGTAGTACAGAACAGGAGGGTGTTATTCAAATGTAAGGATCAGGATGTAGTAAGGTAGGGGATCCAGAAAGACTCTGAGGAGCCATGAGAAGCCCAGGTTTAGGTATTCCAGTCTGGCCACAACCAACTTACTCCAAGATCCTCCCTTGTTGTGAAAAGGGAAGCATTTAAAGGATCCCAGAGAGGCAAGTGCTCAGCACTGCAGGTGAAGTGAGCTGTGGGTGATAACAATGTAGGGACTCCAGAAGAAAAGGTAAACACAGGCTGCACTAGAGTGTTCCATGTGGAAACCTTTGGTGAGCAATGGAAGATAAGTCAGAAAACACAGGAAGTCACTCTTAGTACAGGAATGGGTGGTGGACAGGAGACCTCGTCTCACTCAGTCATTCAACCAACAATCAACCAAGCACAACAGAGAGAGGGAGCTAGAGATAGGTAGGTAGGTAGGTAGGTAGATAGGTAGATAGATAGATAGATAGATAGATAGATAGATAGATAGATAGATAGATAGAAATTCCACAGCACAAGGCAGGCTGAAGTGTAGGATTCATCCCCAGAGTGATGCTGCTACCTGGAGAAGAACTCAGTGATGAAATGGTCCGTCTATTCCATGTTTTCAGTGAGCTCATCTCCATGGAAAGAAGTGTGGATAATATGGGGCTTGACTAAGGCCTGCAGTGAAGAGGGTAGTGAGAAACTTCCAGGTCCCTCTCCTAGAAGGTGAAATGACCTTTGTCTTGATAAACCTGAATCTTAACTGAGTGTTCGATCCTCCATGTGTTAATATTGACTGTATGTGTCAGAGGAGTTCAGGAGTCTAGAATGGAAAGTATGAAATAGTTCTGAATCCTGATAAAGCTGTCCAGAATATTAGGAAACAGATCACTTGCTTAGGATAGTGAGACAATGACAGACAGTGCTCGTCTTTGGATACATTTCTCAGAGGAGTCAGCTGATGCAGAAATGTGTAGGAAGGAGCCATTCCTGCTTAGAGACTGGGGGAGGCACTGGGGAAGGTGAAGGTAAGTTTTGTTTCTATTTCCTTGGTGGGGGCCAAAGTCCAAAGCTGAAACAGTTCTTGCATTGTTCTCATTCTAGAACCCACTACAATTTATCCACATCAGACAACAGCTGAGGTGACAGAAACCCCATTCTATACTCTTGCAGGTACTAAGTTCTCCTCCCTTATCCCCTTGGAAGGTCCAGATCTAGATGAAGCTGGTGAAGAATAGGCACCCTCTGCAACAATACAGATCTGACATTGTAAGTGGTGGCAGGGACAGAGACACAGCTCCATTCTACCCCCCACAGCATCCTCAGTTGGTCTCTTCCCAACAAACACCTCCATTCAGGCCAAACTAGGTTGTGTGGCTTCTTTGAATAAAAGAATGTCAAGAACAGTCAATGTGATAGAGTATTAAAGATATTTAACACAGGTCCTAAGTACCTGGTCATTAAGAAGAGAGATACTTAGGAAAGGAATAGGGCACACCGAGGCATGTGTATGGACTTCTCCATGCAGAGCATTTAGATTTCTTTACATTGAGTATACATGTGATGTGGTGGCTCTCAAGTTGGATCTCTGGAGGTTTCTAGGAATTGTCCCATCCCTCCTATTGCTGTGATTTGGAAACAATGCTCCAAATTTATAACAAACTTATAGTTAAATAATATTCTTCCATAATCAATATTGTGATGTAGATTTTGGAGGGATATTTGTTTATATTCAGGAATGGAATTGAAAGGATAGAAACATGAGTGTCTACATCATTTGACCCTCAACAAATGTGACTTGCTTGTTGCTTATGCCAACTTTGTTTGAGATGTCTGTGAACAGCATTGATTGCCTTAGTAGGAAATTCTGTCTTTTACCAGTGTTTCCCTCAAGTTTCTCAACTTTGTCAACAGAATAAGCAATATAGCTACCCTCCTGTTCATCCTGGAACACTGAACCATTCCTTCCCCCATGCTGCAGGCTTCCATTCTGTGGCTCATTGATTACTCCTGCCCTTCTATCCTGTTCCATATTTATTTTGGCTAAGAGATGTGTGACTTACAGAAATATCCAATCTCTTGAATGTGTTCTATTATTTATTCAATAAACAATAACACTTTTTTTTAATGTAAAATCAGTTTATTGTAATCAGTTCTACAGAACATTGTGGTTGTGAAGTGTGATGAAGGCTTGGGTCATGTCTGCAAAGGGGGTAAGCCGTAGATACGACAGCTGCAGTGTTAGGCACAGTGCCTGGAGGACTGGCAACAAGTACTGTAGATGGATTTTCCTTTGGGCTGCCAGCTCCCAAAAAATGACACAGAGACTTATTATTAGTTATGAAAGCTTGGCCGTAGCTTAGGCTGGTTCCTAACTAGTTCTTATAACTTAAATTAACCCCTACCTTTTAATCTACTTTTTTTCTTTTAAATGTGGCTCAGTTACCTCTACTCTGTACTCCCCATCCTGCTTCCTCAATCTGGCTGGCAACTCTGCTTTTCTTCCTCTCTGAGTCCTCTCTGTCCAGAGAAGTCCTGTCTAACATCCTGCCTAGCTGTTGGCCTTTCAGATTTTTATTAAACCAATCACAGTGACACATCTTCACACAGTGTCAAGGAATATTCTGCAACAGGTAGCTGCTATGACTTGGGAACATCTACATTCATGTGCCTCTTTTACAAAGCAAATGACTCAGTTTGATTCCCAAGCTCATCACTGGGCTTGGTTCTTTGGGACTTATTCTGGTGAACCTGGCTGTCTGGTTTCTACAATAACCTTCACTTATACTTTCTTCAGTGTAGCAAAGAGTGTCCTCTTCTACCTTGTCAATCTTAGGTCACATGGGAAATCTGAGGTTGCACTGTGGTTTGAATGTTTGTGTCCCAATAAATTCCTTTGGTAATATTTAATCCTCAATACAGTAGATTAAGCACTGAAGTCATCAGGAAGGTTATTAGATTATAAAAATAAGAGGTTTGTGCACAGTGTGAGATCCTTTGTAAGAGGGCAGATGGGGCTGGTTTTCCTTTTCCTTCACTTGGGAACACACAAAAAGTATCATCTATGGACAGAGGAGTCTCAGCAACTGCCCAGGCAGTTTATGTCTGGATCTGGGACTTCCCAGCCTTTAGAACTATGACCAGTGCATTTCTTTTATTTATGATTTACTCACTCTAAGCAGTTTTGTTATAGCAACCTGAATGGACCAGTGTAAGTTAACCATACCAACAGCAGAGCCAAAATAGGCTTGCAGCACTCAGACCCTAATTTTCACTCACTCAAAACACTCAGCCCACTCTCCACACTCTGGTTGGTTCCTATAATACTTCTTATCCTTAGAACTATAGTGGCATGTCTTGTTTGATCAACTATGGTGATGCTGAACTCTGCCATCTTTCTCAGCCAGCTCTATACTATCAATCATGGTAAGCTGAGACTGCCACATGCTGGCCTTTATGGTTTAGAGCAGGTTCCTGTGGCCTTGAGGCACATTCCAACAAGGCCAGGCCTTGAAGGACTCTTAGTGATTTGTGTGCATGAGTGTACGTGTATGTGTATGTGACTCAATGTTCTCAGGAGCTGCTTATCTGTGTTTTTCTCATCCCCATGTAGCCTACTTTTTCCTAGGCTTTCCTGGACATTAGTTAATTTAAAGTCATATGCAGTGAATCCACAGAGTCAGGATGGAATGGATAATTGTGACCTTTGGATGTTGAGAGGGAAATCCTTAGTGTGAACTGTTTCCGGGCAGAAAAACAAAATGAACACAGATATAAACACAAGGCAGCAGAAGCTGCTGTCTGCCACTGTCCTCATCTGTGAAGAAGAAGGAAGGAGCGGGTTCAGTGTATGTAATGCCATGTCACCTAACCCTGGTCAGAGGGGAGCTTTCCAGAGCAGAGCAGGGACTGCAGTACCTGTGTCCCTGGTCTCCTTGAGACTTTTGCCATTTGGGTCTTGTAACTTGAGGCTCCTGAGCTGAGTCCTTCCTGGCTCATGGCAGCCATTCCTTGATGAACATTTTGCAAGAGCAAGAAATCTTTGGAATGAATGGAATTTGCATTCCTTTGATAGCTGTGCCTGCCTGGAATCTTACACATCATCCCATCTCATTATTTCATGGCAATTTATGTCATGGCTAGATTGGGGAAACTCTTTAATTCCTCTTTGGAGACACATACCTTTCAGTTTATTCCCTTAATTCTATGTATACTTCTTTTGACAAGTTGTTGAATGCTCCTCATTAGATAAACGGTATGATATTTCTAAAGTGAATTCCACAGTATTCACCCTCCTGCTCCCTGTTCCTTTCATCACATAACTATAATAACATCACCAGTGTTTCCAACAGTGTTGAGTGCTCCTGCATGTATTCCTCAGTACTGATGGGCAAGACCTTGATGATGAAGGTCACTTTGCTAATGAATATGGTCAGCATTGAATTCAAATTTGGTCTGATTCTGCTCTACCTTAGTGAATCACTTCCTCCTATTCCTGGAAGATTTTACTTAAGGGCTTAAGTCACAAACAGAGCCTAGACTGTAGATGTTGCCTTAACCTAGTTATTGTCTTTGGCTCCTGGTAAGGGCTCTCACAGAGAGTAAAATGTAAATAAACACAGTAAAGTGAGAATGAGGATGGCTATGAGTTATTCATCTTTATTGTGCTGGGCAATGCCAGTTTTAGCAGTAGTAGGGGACTCCCACAGACCTTTAGTATTTCCATGTTGTCAGCTGAGATGTCTCTCATTTGCTAAAATTAGAGGTATGGAGTCCTGATGTTCACTGCTCCATCTGTGAAATGCACTTAAGGTCCTCCTTGTCAGGAGGTCACAACCCATGTGTGCCAGATATTGGCAAAAGGAGGATTCTGTGTTTCATTCGTAGACACATGGAAACAATGAAAACAATGGATCACTTGTTGTAAAATAGACATTTCAAATATACTTCGAATATCTAAATGTTCAAATCTTGCTGCAGTGAATGTCTTGCCATACTCAATCCTAACTCTCACATATTATAAGATACATTGGCCTTGTGGGTAACATTTATAGATGTAGAAAAAGATCTAAATTTTTGTAATTATAATTAATTTTTCCTCTTGTTGAGCAGACTGGAATTACACTGTGACACCCTCAGACGACTTTTATGGTAATTACACTGTAAGTATATTCCTCTCCAATTTATTAACCATGTTCACGGGTATATCTTCTGGGAAACAATCTGTATTTAAAGATTTTTGTCTGTAAGATTAGTTCACAGATATTTGTGTCAAAAAAGAAGAAGAGGAAAAGAAAAAGAGTCAGATATAGTGTTATATTCCTTAATCTTAGGACTCAGAAAGTTAAAACAAATATGAGAAGTTTGAGGCCAGCCTGGACCGTTAGGCCACATGGGCTACATAGAGAGAGACCCTGACACTAAAACTGTAGATAAATGAACTCACAAATGTATAAAAATAAAGAAATTAAAAAGAAGAATCTGATGTTTAAAAGGGTGTTTGAATTCAAGATGTTCATTTACAGTCTCCTAATACTGTTTTTCTACCCACTGACCATTCTCTATAGAAACCACTGGAGATATTTTTCCACACACAAACCTCCACATAAGGTATTATGGTCTTAGACATTATTAATTTTGCATGATTTTTCATAGATGTTCTGTGTACTCAGCAGGAGAAAAATCTAAGGCCCTCTGGTTCCAGGATTCTTGCCAGAGTTCTATCCTACAAATAGCAGAGGGAATTGATCTATAATAGGATTTTTCTCTTTTGGCTCCAGGAACAAGCAAAGTTTGTCTTAGTATGTGTAAGGAGTGCAGGTGAAATGGTGTTTGAGGTAAGAAAAAAGCCAGATAGGGGTTTGTGAGGATTATTTGGCTGTTGGAAGCAACAGAACACTTGTTAGCCTGTACAAGGCCTTGGTTTGGAGTGCCCTAAAACACCCAGCAACAATAAAACCATCAAGACATGGTGGAGATCTTCATAGGGCCAAATAATCTAAGGCTTTTGTGCCTATTGACAGTCAGAACATAACAAGTTGAAGCTGAGTGTTAAGTTTCTTTTGTTTGTTTTTTGAGACAGAGTCTCATGTAGTCCAGCTGACCTTGAACTTACTGCATAGCTGAGGATAACCTTGAACTCCTGACCTTTCTGCCTCTATCTTTCAAGAACTGAAATTATAGGCATGGACATAACTGACCCACTTCTTTGAGAAATAATCTTATTTCATACCTCAGGATGGCCTAGAACTCACAATCTTCCTGCCTCAGCCTACTGAGTACTGGGGTTATAGACCATTGTCACATGCCCAGGTTGACACTAAAAATGTAATGATCTAGTTGACATTAGCATCCAGTGGTCTGGCAGATATGGAAAGAATCTGTATATACTAGTTAAATATCAGAAACAATTAAGTACATGTTACTAAGGGAGTAGACTTCTGGTTCTGCACATCCAGGCTGATCTTGCCCTCAGTTACCTGAGTAACAGTCATGCTTAGCAGCCCGAAGAAATAATTTAGAGTTAAATTTAAAATAAGTCATAGCAGAATCAGGACTCTCAAGATATCAAGCTATGTTTAGATGCATTGAAAACAATGTACAGCAGCACATGACTTTGTTTTCAGGGTGTTCTTTGTCTATTTGTTTGAGACAGAATCCCATGGATCTCATGATTGCTTTGAAATGGTTATGTACCCAGGATGGCTCTGGAACTCCTGACCCTCCTGCTTCCATTTCTCAGGTCCTGGAATACAGGTGTGCATGCCCATGCCTATCAATTGTAGCATACATCTTGAACCAATACATCAACTACCTGGACTCTGTTCAATGAAAAAAAAATGAACAAAATTTGTTAGGAATAATGAGAGAGGATTAGCATTGCTGTCATTCATAATCAGGAAAAGGTTATGAAGTAAATGTTAATGTGGGTACAGTAGACACACATACTGTCCAAGCACTCAGGAAGTGTAGAAAGAAGGATCATAGATTCAAGTTCATTGTCAAGTAGTGAGATTCAGGCCAGCCTTACCAGGAGAACCTATTAGAATAAAAAACAAACCTTATTTTCTTCTATATTCTCCACAGTGTTGTTAAGAATACCCAAGAATTGTGAGATCCCACTGTTTGAGTATGTAGAGACAGAGCTCGCAGAGCTTAACTAACTTGTCCATGGTCTCCCTGATTTGGCAGAGGAGCCGGGATTGTGACTCCTAAGATAAGGCTCATACAGGGACAAAGACCTGGTCTCTGATTCTCCACTTCCTTGCAGTTAAACCATCCCTTGGGCTCTGTTTAGGGTTGGTAGATGAGTGCTAAGCTTTTAGAGGGCCTCACCTGCTGCCCAGCCTGTCTCCTGCTTATTCCAGTATGTGGTGATCCCTGATCACCTGCACCAGGGAACTAGGGGAGATTCTACATTTCTGTCTGATCACATGGTGTTAATCAGACTGCATCCAGGAACAGAGTCTTCCTACTATTTTTAGAAAGTTATTAGATATAATTGTATTGTTTCCTTTTTTTCTCAACCTACTCTAAATCCTTCCACATATCCCCTCCTTCTTTTCTTTCCAATTCATGGTCTCTGTTCCTTTAATTGTTTGTATACATATACATATATATGTTTTAATTATATATAATATGCAATATATTAATATATAATATACAATTATTAGTATATTCATATCAACTGTGTATAATATGTGTTATATATTACATATATTCATATTTAATATATATGTATTTCTAAAAATGTTAATATGACCTGCATAGTCTGTATGTTATTTGTGTGTATATGAGCCACACTGACCATTTGGTATTACATGTTTATAAAGGTGTGGAATCTTGAGTTGCATTTACCTGCCAAGTAGGGCCTGAGATGGAAGACCAGAGCAAGAGCTGAGCACACTGAGAGCAAGTGAACTTAGAGATAGGCTACTCTTTTTTTCTCTTTTAATATCATAAGATGATTTCTGGAATTTAGGGAATACCCTACTGACTATTAAAGCAGACATAATCACATACATGATGTATGAGCCTACATTAAGCATGAGGTTAAAATTTTCTGAGGTATCTACCCATGTAATCACCTCAAGCAACATAGAACATGTTTCCATTATCATCAAAGACATTGAATTCACACTGTCTGGAGTTGCACTGCCAGATACCACCTCAGTTCCTCGGGGCTTCCTGCATATTCCAGACTAGCCACAGGCCAGGAGAGACGAAGCTCTAGTACCTGGAGTCTAGGTTAAGGTCAAGCACATGTTTTCTGTTCCTCTCACTTGCTGCCCCTGTGTTTATTACTGTTTATTTATTGCTACTGTTGTTTTATTTATTTTTTCCTTAGGAATCAGTCCCTTCACAAAAGCAGCAGAACACGACTAATGGCTTCTATATTGGCATCTCCATGACTGCCCTGCTGCTGATGCTGCTGCTTGTGGGCACCATGGCTGTCACCAGTAAGTAATTTCACAACTTTCCCCAGTGAAGGAGAGCCAGGGTTCTCTGTCTTTAGCAAGTGCACATGTCACAGGGGCTTTGAGTTTACATGGCTTCAATATCCCCGGATCCAAGACACACATAGTAAACATCTACTCCCCAAGGGATGTGTTAGGACTCACAAAACTCTGCAGGTGATTTCTGGTACCTGGTGAGTGCTCTGCTCAGTGATCCTGAACCATTGCTGCTATGTCTCCAAAGATTCCTACTCTGGAAAACTTGGCTCCATGTCGTCCACACTGGTATTGACCTTACTAGGTAGCTGAGGATGACCTTCAACTCTAGATCCTCCTGCCTCCAACAACCAAGTGCTGGGCTCGAAGGAATAGGCTGCAGTCCTTGGCAATACTGTTCTTTCCTAACCCTGTCCTTTGTATTTCAGTTGTTGCCATCATAAGGGAAACATTATATTTTCCATAAAATGAATTACATACTATGACACAAGAGATTTTGGATAGGCTTGATATTTTTTAGGTCACTGTAAGACTTTGATGTGTTCTCTCCTTTCCTGCCTGTGGGATCTTGCTTGTTTTCCATGATGATACTGTTGAATGTTCTGGAACATATTTAGAATAAGAGGCAAATGAGACATTGGTGGGAAGCCCCTGACTAATGCTGAACAGATGATTTGAAGGTGGCACCCAGGCATATATGACCCTTTCCATGAGCTGTTCATCTGTACACAGTGTTTCTCTCTGTGTAGTCCATTCCCTGTGTAAGAACTTCATACATAGACTTTACAAAACACCATGCAGGAGCCCATTACTGACCTGTTTCACTGGAAATGAGGAATAAGAATATGCCTGTCAGATTTCAGATGTTTCCCTCTAATTATTTCAAAGGTATCCATTCAAAATGATTTTTTAAGGTGGATTTAGTGTCATGTGTTTATGATACCAGCATTCTACAAGTCTGTGGCTAGCCTGGGCTACATATCAGAGCATGTCTAAAAGGGAGAATTATGTAGTAATGGAGTAAAATTCCACAAATGTGTTCCCTTCCTTAGTCCAAAGTTGTTTATCCTTCCCTTATGGGCATGTTCTCTAGCAGCTCATTAAAAAAGAATCCAGACTTTTTGTTTGTCTCAGTGAACAATAATTTACCAATCTTATTCTATCAAATTAGGTCATGAGGATGAATATCCCAGACAATGAATGGAAAGAATCTCCTTCTTGTGGGGTACAGGAATGAATTACCTAAAATTACCAGGGCATGGTTCAATCAAAAACAGATGTAATATCCTTGATTAGGAGAAAATATCATGAGTGTTTCTGATGACATGTTCAATTTTCCTTTCAATTTCTCTCACCACCTTCCACACCAATTTAGGGTACATCCTTATGAAAAAGAATTCGGGGTCTCTAAGGTAAGCTGGCATGGATTGTGTTGATTCTTTTTAAACTAACAATCTTGAGGATGTCTCTTTATGCTCTCTTTTACTACTAAATCAGTCTTTACTATTGGATTCATTGATTGGTTGGTTGATTTGAAGCAAGTCTTATTATATGGCCAGGCTGGCCTAGAACTTGCTATGCAGCCTAGGCCAGGCTGGAACTCACAATCCTTCTGCCTCACACTTTTTTGATTTGAGATTACAGTGTGTTCCACAATGCTTGACCCTCATTCTGTATGCTGGATTGCAAAATAAAGTTTAACGAGTCCCTTTCTTTTTGCCCTCATTTCTCAGAGATATATTTGCCTTCCATATTTCCTGCATTTAGGGTAGGACAGGAACAGAAGGCCCTTGAACCTCACCTCTTATGGGTAGTCACTGAGTTCTAAGCTTTGCTTCCTGGAGCTGGTGTTGAAGGAATTGATTTGATCCACTCTTGTTTCCTCAGTGTTTTCTTTCACTGAGTTCCTATTTTGTTAAAAACTGATGAAGTGTATTACAAGGCATATAAGCTAGTAGACAGGTCCTTTTAGGTGCTTTTGGTAAGTATGGTGAGATGACAGGGTTAGGGGGTGGGCTGTTTGGGAAAGCCCAAGGGAGAAGAAGATTTAGAGGAAGATCATTTCTGAGGCTGCCAGGAGTGTAACAGAACTGTGGTATGGCCAGTGTCTCCACACTCCAAACTAGTCGCCTTCACTATATCAAAACATCACCACTTGACTGTTTTCTTATCTGGTTTGCTCCTCCATGAGTTCTAGAAGCTCAAATGTCAGTCCACTGTGCCTACCCTGATTAACAGGAGCACAGGATGAGCTCTGCAAGTGACGCCCCTCCCACAGCTGTGGGGATGGGCCAGCTGTGAACACCTGCAATGCTCTCCCCAAATTCCTTTCAGGCCAGTTCCTGATGTTTGTGTTAATGTGGCATCTACGAATGTGTCATACAGTAATCTTTGAAATTTTTCATAGACCACCAGCTCCAGTGCAAAGACACTGCTGTGTTGTTTAAATGTTTTTCTGCTCCATGTTTAACGTTAGAGGATGAAGATGCTGTACAGGTTTCAAGACCTTTTCTTTTTCAATAAAGAAAACTTAGTATTATTGTGTGCACGATTTGTGTGTGTGTGTGTGTGTGTGTGTAGGTTCCATTGCATCTGTGGAGGTCAGAGGACAACACCGTGGAGCTGGCTCTTTTCTTCTGCCTTTTCCAGGGCTCCAGGGATCTCACTCAGGTCACAGACTCTCCTAACCCTTTCTAAAGTGTCACAGTGCAAGTAAACACATGAGTTATCAGGTTCCTAGCCCAGTTCTCAAATGTACTTCCTGATTATGTACCTAGATATCTGTCTCCCTAGATCTCTCACTTTTGTGTTTTATTACATTAGTATCTTGAAGGACTCCAATATGAGCTGCTTTTTTAAAAAATAATTTTTATTTAGTCTGATGCCTATTAAACAAACTTTTCTATGACTTAATAGGAGGGCCCTGTGTGGTGCTGTTCACTGTTATAGTTTTTGTGAATGATTCTCTTGGAGTCCTGAGCATACATCATAAATGCAAGTTCTGCTCAGACCTGAAAGGTGACTTCTTGTTCTTTCTTTAACATCTCTCTCTCTCTTTCTCTCTCTCTCTCTCTGCAGTGTCTCTAAGATGGGAGCTTTGCAAAATACAGCAGATGTTTGGTCCAGAGCTGAAGACAATGTCTCCATTATTAAAGACAGTCGTTACTCTACAGAATGAGTCCCATTGGCCCTCTGAGGGGCTTCTGCCTGAGATTGGAAAGACGACAACCAGATTGGGCAGTGCAGACACCCTTTACAGCTCCAGGGCTATTTTCTGTGTCGGTTCATCCAGCAGTGGTGGAGAGGGTGACTCTCAGCAGTTTGTACTCAAACCCACTGTTAACATCATCATAATTCTTACGTCAACACTGGCTCAGTTTCTCCACTCACTGCAGTGCATTCTCTAATACATGAACATTTTTTAATTTTGTGTTTCCTTTAGTCAACATAATCATTGGTAATACAGGAAATAGACTCCAGTCTGGTTATTAAAATCATTAAGAAAGGAATAGGATTAAAATTAAAAAAAAGTGAGCACAGGTGAGAGGGGCATCCTGAATTTAGAAGTATTTCATGATCATGCTTTATCTCTTTTATTGTAATTTGAAATGTCACTTTCCCTCCCCAAGGGGTAAAATCATGGGAATGTGCAGGTTTTAATTTCCCTAATAGATAAATAGAAGGAATTCTAATGTCTCCATTAGAGTTGGTTATGCTTTCTCATAGCTCTGGAAATATGATACATTATTATGTGGTTGATCTTAGGATAAGGATGGGTGTTTCATGCAGGAGAGGTTGCCATGGTGAGAATGGACCAGGCAGACATTAGGGAAGAAAATAATGGACCAAGGACTGAGTTCATTAGTGCTGTTTCCACTTGGTGCTCAGTTCCTGTCCTCACCCACTGGACTCTGAATTGGGTGCTGGAAGGAGACAATGCAGAAATGCAGGGGAAAGGGGGAGCAGGACCCAGGCCCTCTGCCTGAGGGAAGTCCTGTTCCAGGAGTGACCGGGTTTGGGACTTTCATTGGTTTCATTCAGAATTCTAAATTTATAATGGTCTCCAGATTATATTTACATTTAAATTTATTTCAGAGAGACAAAGTGTGGTGGTATTGTGTTCCCCAAAATATTGTGCACCCTAATAAACTTATCTGGGGTCAGAGACAGAACAGCCACTAGATACAGAGGCTAGAAAATGGTGACACTCACACCTTTAATCCTAGCACTCCAGAGGTAGAAATCCCTCTGGATCTCTGTGAGTTCAAGGCCACATTGGAAACGGCCAGGCATGGTGACAATCGCCTGTAAAAGCAAGCCTTTAATCCCAGGGAGTGGTGGTAGAAAGCAGAAAGGTATGTAAGGCATGAGGACCAGAAACTAGAAGCATTTGGCTGGTTAAGCTTTCAGGCTTCTAGCAGCACAGTTCAGCTGAGAGCCATTGGGATGAGGACACAGAAGCTTCTCATCTGAGGAAACAAGACCAGCTGAGAAGTTGGCTAGGTGAGGTTAGCTGTGGCTTGTTCTGTCTCTCTGACCATCCAGCATTTCACCCCAATAACTGGCCCTGGGTTTGATTTTATTAATAAGAACTTTTAAGATTCGTGATACAACAAAGTGATATAGATATAATAGGATAAAAGGATAGATTATTGAATCTACTTTCAAAGAGCAACAACTTGTTCAAAATGTTTTTATTGTGATGGATTTTATTTTTAATTGATACAAATTTAGTGTTAATTTTGTTATGCTGTATGAATATTTCTACTCTTGTTTCAGGTATTATGTTTGTTCAGCTCATTGAAATTATAATGTATAATTAAGAAATACAGATTAATAATCATTTATGACAATCAAACTTAGTCATGTTAATTATGTTTTCTAGGTATACAGAGATATATTTCAGATAGATAAGTAATCTTCAAACACTTCAAAGAACTACAGAACATGGCATTTAAAACTTTTTAAAAAGTTAGACTTTCCTGGACAATTAAACATGGCTGTTCCTGGCAGCACTGATTTACTTCAAAGAGGAAGATGGGCATCGAAGACACTCTATATAGAGTTTATCTTTTCCTTGGCAGAACTGGCTATTTGGGCAAGAAACTGCTCTTGCCTGGACTGTTTGACAAAATGTATCAACTGGACATGCAGGACCTATGGAAAAATGACCACTAAATTTTGCCAAAACAAGACAAGATGGTCCTTCAGTTTCCTGCTTCACAGAGCAGACTGCTAGACATTCTACAGGACACAGGGAGAAGCCACTGAAGCTGAAGATGGATGCCCAATGTTGCAGAAGAACTTTGGGTGACTATCCAGGCAGTCAGCTGTCTCTGTCATTCTAGATTTTTGGAAGTTGCTTACAATGCTTTTCCTGTTTACTTAGGTAATATTATATCCTTCTGGGGTCTTTGATGTAGCTGAAGACTAGATAGTTATAATTATAATTGTCCTTGGTTATGATGAAAGATAAATTAGATATGAAACTTTAGACTCACAAGTATAGTATAGATGACAGAATATTTTCTTTAACTTTACCAAATACAAATAGACTAGACATTGTAACTGTAATTCTTGTTTGATAACTGTTCTGTCATATGTCATTTTACTATGTTAAAGCTAAACATTTAGGATTAGACAAAAAAAGGGAAATGTTGGGGGATATTTTTCTGTATGCTATGAACATATGTTTCTCTAATTGATTAGTAAAGAAGCTGCTCTGGCCTATGGCAAGTCAGGTTATAGCAGGCAGGAAATCCAAGAGAGAGACAGGAAGAAGAAAGGCAGAGGCAGAGAGACACCAGCCTGCTACCCTAGGAACAACATGCCAACAGACCGGTAAGCCACGGAACATGTGGCAAAACATAGGTTAATAGAAATGGCTTGATTTAAGATATAAGAGCTAGACCGGGCGGTGGTGGCGCACGCCTTTAATCCCAGCACTCGGGAGGCAGAGGCAGGCGGATCTCTGTGAGTTCGAGGCCAGCCTGGTCTCCCAAGCGAATTCCAGGAAAGGCGCAAAGCTACACAGAGAAACCCTGTCTCGAAAAACCAAAAAAAAAAAAAAAAACCAAGATATAAGAGCTAGCCAGCAAGAGGCCTGCCATAGACCATACAGTTTGTATATAATATTAAGCCTCTGAGTCATTATTTTATAAATGGCTGTGGGACCTTGGTGCTTGGTGGGACCAGAGAAAACTTCTGACTACAACAAAGCATTTTTCATAGTGGATCAGTTTGTCACAATGAAATATTTAGTTTTGCTAGAGTTAACAAAGGCTTTTGTGTTGGTATATCGGTATATTTATTGCCAGTTTGGTTGTTGAGAAGAGCACAGTTGCAAAAGCATATTAATTTCTATTACAGTTTGAGTAAGCCCTGACTCCAGTTAAAGACACTCAGCCTGTAGGAGAGCAGGATGCTGGATCTCAGTCCACATTTCACTGCTGTTCTACAGAGTTCTAGAAATGAATATGTGTCTGATTGAGGATTTCTTGGGGAGGTCAGATATTAGGAAGTTGCATTCTGGGTTTGCCAAAAGGGAAACCTTGTCTACTCTAAAAATGATTGTGTTTAAACTACAGTGTTTTTTCTTTTTGGTGTTTTGAGCAGCGTTTCTTTGGTATACAGTGTTGTTTTGTAATTTCCTAATTTCCTTTTTCTTAAATTTGAGGCAACTACACATCAAACCAGGACTTTCTCAATGACAGCCTAGATTTGTAGATTGTCTAGAAATATTGTCAAGATCAGCCTGGGTTCTAGAGTGATGAGGCCACTAGATGGGGCCATCAGTCCCTGCACTCTCCTGCCTCCTTCCTGATTCCTGTCTGGTGACTGCAAGGCTCTCAGATTGTGATGTCTGCTCTGCTCTTCAGTCTTCCTAGAGATACCTGATAGACATGAAGGTGTCTGGATATCTGTCTCGCTGTCCCAGCTAGCAATTTCAAATCTTGCTTGAACTCAAGAATATGGTGACTAGTGACATTCTGTGAAAGTATGTGGGACTCAGTGGAAAACAGGTCATTTATATGGGCTCTAATATTAATTGTCAGGAGTAACAATAGGGTAACCTCTATGTCTGTTTGCTGTTATCATGTCCACACTTACCTTGGTGGACAGTGGCCCTTGCAATGAGAGGTAACTGGTTAGAAGTCTTTGAGCAGTGGAAAACATTCCAGAATGCATATCCCAACCCTAGCAGATGTTTTACTAATAGCCGATTATTAAGATCAATCTACGTGAGTCTATTTATTGGGTAATAGGGATTTATTAAGATATAAATTGAGGAAATACACTTATGAATAAAGAACCGAGTAAACAGCTGAAGTCTTCCTCTGTTCTGAAGGGGAACTAATCCACCTGGCAGTCCGATCATACAAGGAAGCAGGCAGCAAGGAGAATGTGCTTGTGACCCCTCTCCCTTTCCTTTTAAGAGGTCATGTACAATGGCCAGAAACACTGCCTCCTTTTGGTCCTATAGCTCAAAGTCATGGGTGGAGCAACTACCACTACATTTACTTGTCTAAATAAGAATATTCTAAACTTAATGCAAACTATATACAATAAGAATGATTACCAAGTATTGACCAGGAAAAACAAAGGGTAAGAACATAAACAAAAATGGAACTACAACCAACAAGAAAAACATCAAATAAGAAGGACATGCTAAATGTCTAGAAATATCCAGATCATAGGTGAATGGCAAATTATTGAGATTACTCCAGTAGCTGTCCTATCCTGAAGATTCTAATTCTAGTACTTAATGTGTTCTAGTTAAAAGATGAGAAGATTGTAATTGTAACTATCTGGTCTTCAACTCCTTCAAAGACCTGAGAAGGAGCATAATAATACCTGAGAAAACAGAAATGCAAGCAAGCAATTTCTGAAAGTCTTTTGAGAATAGACAGAGACAGCTAGCAGCCTGGACAGTCACCTAAAGTTTCTCAGCATCATTGGTGCATCCAATTTGGCTACAGACCTAGAATATCTGACAGACCATTTTCAGAAGCAGGAATTTTGAAAGACCATCTTACCCTGTCTTGGCAAAGTTCAGTAGCTGCTCAATTTTTAAAGATAGAAATAGAATGGCTCCTGAGACAGGAAATAAACCAAGGAAAAAGACCTTTCTCAATAGAGGAAAGGGAAAGAAAGAAAACAAACAAACCAAAAAAAATTGAAATCTTCCCAATAGAGAAGAAGGAAGGAAAGGAAATAAAAGGAAATTTCCCATTAGAAAAAGGAGAAATGTTTAATCAAGAAAAAAGGACTTTCCTGCTAAAAAGAGGAAAAATATTAAAACTAAGCCTAAAGATTTAAAAGCCTCATAAAAGAAAAACAAAGGAAAGAAAAAAATCCTCTTCCCAGTAGAAATAGAGGAAGTAAAGGCTCCCTCCAATATCAAAATTTCAGGATAGCTAATACTCAGCTCTTTCTGCCTGCCAGCACAGAACTGGGGCATCTGGATTACAAAGAATCAACAGGTGGGCTCACGGCTGCAGCCTGAACAAGCACAAGCCCAGGACTTAGAATTTTGTTGTCTGTTTGATTAACTTTGGTTTAAATGTTTTTTTTTTTTATTTTTCCCTCAGAGTGGAAATAACTCAATATTAAAGATCCTTTCGTGGGAAATGTTTACTATTTTTCCCTAATGGTGGGAATAATTCATTATTAGTAGTGCTTTCATGGGAGGAAAAAGAAGTTTAAACAGGCCCGACTTTTGGTGAAGAACAGTTGTGGTCAGGACATGGAATGATAAGTTGATGCTGTTTGATTTTCTAGAGATATTAATCATTCAGTGCATAGAGGATGTTCTTTTCTTTTGATTGTCTAATAAATATTTGCATGAATGTTTGATTTTCATGTAGAGAAACTAAGGTAACAGGATTCATAATTTTAAACTATATGTTGGGTATGCTCTTCTCTGTGGTTCATTGCTGAGATTTTGGCTCTGCTCTTTAAGTTGCTTTCTACAAATTTTTGGTTGAATTTTACAGAAAGGTAACACCTGAAACAGACTGGGTTGTTATGTTATTAAATAATGTGGTTGCTAGGACAGGAAATAATCTCTTACTGATTAAAGAGGTTACAAAATTATTTTTCCACTCAGTAAAATACAGGTAAATTGTTTGATCCACATTGTTAATAATTGGCAAGTTGCATTAATGTGTTATATGGGATCTATAAAAAAGGATTCTCTTTTTAAGATTTTATAAAAATGCTCCAGAATATTGCCTAAAGTTACCTCTTAAAATCCTATAGAGATTATATTTAATGCTTTTATTGATGGCATATGTAAAAAGGACCATGGAAATAGAAACTGGTGATAGAATTGCTCAACTATTATTGCTTCCATATCTTAACGCCAAAATGGCACCTATATGTAGAACTGGAGGTTTAGGTAGTACAGGAAAAAAAGGTGTTTTGGCAAACAGTTACCAATGATGAATGGCCTAAATTAAAAACAAAATTAAATGGGACTGAGATTGAAGGATTACTAGATTTGATACTGATATATCTATAATTTTACAAGAATCCCAGGATCCCAACTGACCTTTACAAGAAGTCTCCACTCAATTTTTAGGCATTTCAACCTTATCTCAAGTAAAACAGAGTGTAGAGTGGATTAAATGTATAGGGCCGAAAGGACGGGGGAATGTTAAAGTCTTATGTGGCTGATATAGCCATGAATTTATGGGGGAGAGACTTGTTACAACAATGAAGACCTCAAATTAATATTCCTCCAATTTAATAAACAGCTAATAAATTGATGTTTAAATTGGGAATATATCCTGAAAAGAACATCAGGAAGATAAGGATAGGTCACAGGCTATTCAGGTTGTACAAAGGCAAGATAGGACAGGAATTGGCTATCCAAATTTAGAGTAGGGGCCACTGCCAGTAGCCCAACTTTGTGTCAATATTTTGTAAATCAACCACTGGAAATGACTCATAAATAATTTCCTTAATCTACTATTTATCATTATATGGATGATATTTTATTGGCTGCTTCTGATATAGATACCTTAGAAAGATTGTTTAATGTAGTACAGTAAATTTTACCCTGTTAGGGGTTGCAAATTTCTCCTGAAAAAATACAAAGAGGAGATTCTCTTAGCTATTTAGGCTATAAATTAAGTAAACTGAGAATTCAGCCGCAGAAGGTACAGATTAGGAGAGATCGACTGCATACTCTTAATGATTTTCAAAAATTATTGGGTGATATTAACTGGTTGTGGCCTACAATTGGATTGTCTATTCAAGAATTAACTAATTTGTTTCAAATTCTGCAAAATGACTCAGATTTAAACAGTCCAAGACAGTTAACAGCTGAGACCAAAAAGGAATTAGCCCTGGTAGAACGAAAATTACAAAATACCTATGTGGATAGATTAGACCTTACAAAGAGGTGTATTTTATTAATTTTACCTTCAAATCATTCCCTTACTGGACTCATTATACAGAGAGAGGACTGAATTTTGAAATGGATTTTTTTTTAGCTCTCAGAGTAAAAAATTAATAACCTATAGAAAAAATTTTCTAAATTAATCATAAAGGAAATATTAAGACTTTGTCAATTGTCAGGTATGAATCCAGCTGAGATTATGATACCCTATACCAATGCTAAAATTAGATAATTGTTGAGAGAGCTAACCTCAACCTAAAAGAGATGCTTGTTAAACAGAAGGGGAATATGAGGACCCCCAAAGATAGACTGCATAATACCCTACTAACTTAAAAATTTTTAAATGCTAATGAAACAGGAACAAAATTGAGTTATGGAAAGAACTGCTGAATTGAGTCAGCCCATGTATTATAAATATTTTAACATCAAAGTCGTTCAGGGAAAGTGTTAGGGCCAAGGTTATGCTTGTGTTTCCACACGAGATAATAAATTGTAGATTCCATCAAAATCGATAAAAATCCACCACAAACAAAAGACATCTCCAAGATGCTGCAGATGCAGAGATGCCTCTGCCAAAGTCGAGACACAGGAAACCTTTGCAACAAACAACTAATCCTTCCACCTGGGGACAACTTAAGAGTTTGTGTGACTCACAAGTCTCTGAATGCTACACCATGCTTTCTGTGGTAATGGTGCAGGTAAAAGGGATGGATCATAATTTTTGGGCTTATATCCCCAATCCTCCAATTAACATAGCAGTAAGTTGGGGAGATAGGAATATTCCAGTGGTGGTTAATGACTCTTCTTGGCTACCTGGTCCTTATGACAACCGAAGTCCCACTCAGCCAGTAGAGGAGGGTAAAGTGATTAACAATTACACTGTTGGAGTACAAGGAATTCCTATTTGCATGGGAAATGGAATCCAATGCCTAAAAATTACCTCTCAAGTGTGGCTACCCATAGTCAGTACTACGCAAGATTATCATAATAAGTTTTATATGCTTCATGCATATGGTTTTAAAGAACAAGAGATTAATGCTACTAGTTCTACAAATCTACCATTCTGCGAGATGAGGGTTACCAACAAGGAATCTGACTGGGTACATTGGCAACAGTGTAAGAGTGAGAAACTTCAAGTGCTAATTAATATCTCCAAAGGAGACATCATTGGTTGGAGCCCTTACAGCTCCCCTAAGGGAAATATTCTCACTCAAAGTTAAGATGGGAATAGTATAATATAAATGGAACTGTGGAAATCAGTGCTTCTATTAATGAACCTATTCAGTGACATGGAGTTAGAATGGCAAGTACTCTACTGCAATTTGGTAATTCAGTTCAGACTAACACAGAAATTGGCAAGTGCCTTCCACCCTCTTAAGGCATGGGAAGGAAAATTAAACATTAAGGATGATAAGTACACCTGTCTTTTAGACTAAATCAAAACCATCTTTTTATGGCATGTGTACCATTACCTTACCTGCTATTAAAGGGGCCTGTACAACGGCCCCCAAATAATTACAGCATCACTTGTGAATGGTGTACCCTTCATACCTATGTTAATTCCAGTATGTTTTTAAATTTGACCTTTGAAAGTTTATATATTCTGAGAGCAAGGCCGGAAATCTGGATACCAGTGAAGTTGTCGAGGCCATGGCAAGACTCTCCTGTGATGGTCCTGTTACAGAAGCTGGCTGAAAGAATATTAAAAAGAACACGTCATATGGTTGGACTGGTGGTTGCAGTTATTATGGGAATCATCGCATTGATGGTTACAGCAGCAACAGCTGGAGTGGCACTTCATAAAGAAATCCAAACCGCTGAATTCATTAGAGACTGGCATAGACATTCAGAAGAACTTTGGACTGAACAAAATAAGATTGATAATAAGATAGTAAATGAATTAGGTGAATTAAGATAAGCTGTTGTATTGTTAGGGGATTAGTTAGAAATTTTGAAGGAGCAAATAAAATTAAAATGTGTTTGGAATGTTTCTTGTTTTTGTGTCATACCCTTAAGATTTAATGAAAGCAAGTATGATTGGGAAATGATTAGGATGCATTTGTTGGGTCACCCTAATTCTTCTCAAATGGTTTTGGATTTACAGAAAGAAATTAAAGAAACCTTTGCAAAAAAGTTACCCAATATGACAGGAACAGACATTATGAAAAAAATCTAACAGATAGCATTGCCTCATTCAATCCTATGAATCACTTTAATAGATTTCTTATCCTAGCAGGTGTTGCTCTTGTTCTAGCAATAGTAACTTTATTGGCTTTAAAAATGTGTTTTGGTATACTTGTGTAAGATTGTAAGACAAATAGATAGAAAGAAGGCTATATTTGCTATAAGGCTACATAACCTACAAGATAATTGATATATATATATGTATATATATATATGTATATATATATATATATATATAAAGGAGGATCTGTGACTGCATTCCTGCTGAGCTACACCTGGCCTGGCTCCAGAGCATAGCACCTAGCCCTAATCCATCCCTTGTTTAATTGATACCTTTTGTTTCTCTTATACCTTTTGTTTCTCTAGCTGCCCTATGTGAATCTGGTCTGAAAGTCTCCTAAGGATACAAAGTCTATGCAAAACTTAGTTCAGGAAACCCAGAAAACCACGGTACCTGAGAAATTGAGGAATTTGTACTTGGCATTGTATCTTTGGGGTCTCCTTTCAGGTAGTTTTGAGCATGTGGAAATTAACTGGCTAAACTATAAACAGAGAGAAAATAAAAATGCCCTAGGCCAAGGAAAAGTGCTTCAGTCCTTCAGGCTGGACCGCCTTGCAGTCACTAAAGGCTAAATTCATTCTTAAGGTACCTCTGAGTCTTCTTTCCATGGATCCACATGAACCTACACACCTGTGTCACTACAAACAGCGACAATTGGTGCCCAACGCGACATTCGATCTTTCAGTCACTTTACCTTACTTGAAAACAGAATACCCCTGTCTTCATTATACTACAAAACCAGACATGTCCAGCTGCTTCCTACAGGGCCCTCTACCCCCCTTTCACCAAGTCCCTGGTCCCTGTTCATGGTGCCATCTGTGGGAGACCCGCTCCCACTTTTCCCCCAGGGTGCTCTTGAGGAGGGAGAAGAAGTAGAAAATAGTTAGATAGAAATATAGAGGGAATAGAGACAGATAGAAATGAAGAATATCTTGGAAGGTCCTGGATCCTTCTCCATTGGCCCCTTCTGTCTCTTTTAAAAAGGAATGCCAAGGGGTGGAGCCAAAGACCTCCCTAGAACAGCCAAGTGCAGAACTTTCCAAATACTTGGTAACCACACACATGGTCAAGCAATCCTCTAATGCAGCTCTGCTGGGTAAAGCAAGCTCAGATCTCACTAGGAAACCTTTGTGGGCCTCTGCACCCTACCTGGGAATCCTGGGCAGAGCTGCCAGGATCACAACAAATGAGGTAATACACCAAACAATGGAGGCTGCTGTGCAGGGAATGGGATGGCAGCAGCAGCAGTGGTGGTGGCATGGGAGCAGGCTCCAGGGAGGGACACACTCAAGAGCAGCAGCCCAGGGTGTCCTGGAATTGGAAGCAGCTACATCGAACAGTTTTATAAGTAGAGGAACAGTCCTCTTGTAGTCTCTAAACAGTCAGGACTGTGACCACTACAACCACAGAACTAGAAGGGTGCCTAGCACAGGCACCTTTTTCTCTGACATGGTGCTCTATCTACTGCAGAATGCATGTGCTTCTGGCAGTGGTTACAAGAACAGCAGCCATGTGAGCCACCTGGCCTACAGGCTCCCCTCACAGCCACTGTATGCAGGTGGTTAACTGCATACGGGGGTCAGGTAGTTCCTGGGAGGTTTGGGTGGCATGAGGGCTCTGCAGGGTGGAGAAACTCACCAGCAGCTGCCTGAGGGCATTAGGGTTTGGTCATGAGAGTAGTCCCAATAGGGGCACATGGGGCTCAGATCTACAGGGTTGGGTGCCAGATAATGTGATAAATGCATGTGAGTCTGCTTAAGGAGTGTTAGGGAAATTTATTAGGGTATAGTGAGCAAATACACTCACAAATACAGAACTGAGCAGACAGTTGAAGTCCTACTCTGAACTGACAAGGAGTGAATCCACCTGGCTGTTTGATCACACCAGAAAGAAGGCAGCAGGGACAAGGGGTTCATGACCCCTCTCCCTTTCCTTTCAAGAGGTCATGTATAACGACCAGAAGCACCGCCTCCTTTGGGCCCCGTATCCAAGGTAATGGGCAGAGCAAATACCACTACATGCAATCTTAATCAATTTATGTAAAAAGAACATGTATGCACAGACACAGGTCTAAGTAGATATTCCAAGTAAGGTTATCCAAGTTTGATAGCATGTACCTGCAACGCCACCAGTCAAGAAGTTGACACAGGAGGATAACTTGAACATTGTTGACCATACTGGGAAACATTCCAAGACCCTATCTTAACTAACCCTACACAATAACTTACATACATTCTTTTTAAAAATTATTCATTTATTTTTATTTCATATTCATTGGTGTTTTGCCTGTATGTATATCTGTGTTAGGAAGTCAGGTCCCCTGGAACTAGAGTTACAAACAATTGTGACCCACCATATGAGTGCTGGGAATTGAACCTGGGTCCCCTAACTTATATTCTTGCATGAAACAAAAGTTTTAAAGCAGAAAAACACAATAAACCAAAAGGGAAGTGAGCACTGGAGATCTACACTCCAGTCTCAGCATGCCAAAGTTTATTAGTAGAAAAGTCTGAATAAGTCATCACATTTTCCTTATGCCTCAGTTTACCCATAAAATAGAAATAGCTGTCTTCATCTGGCACAGAATTTCTGACAAAATATCACCCCACAGTTTAGCACAATGCTAAGCAGTTTCACTGATTGGTATTTCCTGAGAGAAATGAAAGCATGCCCCTCAGGACTCAGCTCTCAGTGAACATAGCAACGTTATTCTAACAT
>CABHPQ010153670.1:0-13418 GCA_902168405.1 Peromyscus aztecus | reverse complement strand
AGGAGGAGGAGGAGGAGGAGGAGGAGGAGGAGGAGGAGGAGGAGGAGAGAGGAGGAGGAAGGAAGAAAGGGAGGGAGGGAGGAAGGGGAAAGAAAAATTAGAACTATGACTTATAGAGAAGAGGTCAGATTTCTTGAGGTTTCATATAATTAATTAAATATTTATGTAAATGTCTGCCAACAAAGGTCAGTGTCATTCATTTGATATTGAGTTCTGTGTAAATGTGACAGAATTCATTTTGTCTTTGTTTTTTTCATTATAAGGGGAAAAGAAAACGGTTTTTGAGACCTTTCAGGGGTTGCTTCTCAGCCTCTGGGGTGAGAACTCAGGGAGAGTTTTGTTGTGCCCATCTGCAAAATTTCAACAGAAGTCAGAAGTTAAGAAAGTCTATAGAGAATTTAGTTCTGGAGAGTTCTTGAAATAGAGCTGGAAAGAAGACTCAATGGTGAAGAGCACTTGCTGCTTTTCCAGAGTTGGGTTCCCAGCACCTGTGTTAGTGGCTCACAGGTGCCTGTCACTCCAGCTCCAGGGGTCCAACATCCTCTTCTGGCCTCTGCAGGTACACACACACACACACACACACACACACACACACACTCACACACGTGTAAACACACACATAAAAACAGTAAAATTTGTAGATGTAACCAACCGTCTTATTAAATAAGAAACACAGAGCCAAGGTAAAGATAAAAGCCCAAGAGGTCAGAGCTAGGAGCTTACCCGCGTGCTGTTGGCTAGCTTCTTCCGCCAAGAAACCTCTCCGAAAAGGAACTACTTCCTGTGCGTTCGTCCTTAAATAGAGTTCTGGTTCTTCCTTCTCATTGGTTGTAAACCCAACTACGTGACTGCCTCGTCATGGCCTGTCTGTACAGACCTCCAAGGTCTTCTATGGTTGGTATTGAGATTAAGGGCATGTGTCTCCAACGCACAGAGATCTACCTAGTTCTGCTTACCAAGTGCTGGGATTAAAGGCGTGCACCACCACCGCCCTGGCTTTCCCTGTGGTTTGCTAATAACTCTGACCTCTAGGCAACTTTATTTATTAACATACAAATAAAATCACATTTCAGTACAAATAGAATACCACTATAAAAATTGGCCAGGCGTTGGTGGCACACGCTTTTAATCCCAGCACTCGGGAGGCAGAGCCAGGCGGATCTCTGTGAGTTCGAGGCCAGCCTGGTCTACAGAGCGAGCTCCAGGACAGGCACCAAAACTACACAGAGAATCCCTGTCTTGAAAAAACCAAAAGCATAAAATAAAATAAAGTAATAAAATTAAACTTTAAAACTTTTTTTTTTAAAAGAAAGTTATCAGCTAGGCGTCCCAGCAATCAGAAGGCAGAGGCAGGGGGATCTCTTGTGAGCTTGAGGCTGGCTTGGTCTATACATAGAAAGTTCCAGATCAACCAGGGACACATATTGAGACTGTTGAAACAAACCAAACAACAATAACAACAATAAAATCCCTACAATGCATCCAATTTTAGACCTCTTGAGCCCAGAGATGCAAGTCACTCCTGTGATCCCGGCACTCAGGAGGCTAAAGTAAGAGGGAGACAGAGACAGGAAGAGAAAGATCAGGAACTTGAGGCCAGTCTGGGACACACAGTGAGATGCTGTTTCAAAAACAAGAAAAAAATATAAGTGTTGGAAAGTTTTTAATGTCAACTTGACACAGGCTAGTCATTTGGGAAGAGGGGACCTCAACTACGGACATGCCTCCAACAGATTGACCTGTGGGCAAATCTATGGGGCATTTTCTTGACTAGTGATTGATGCAAAAGGGGCCAGCTCACTGGAGGCAGTGCCACTTGTGGGCAGGTGGTCCTGGAAAGCAGACAAGTGAGCCATGGGGAGAAAGCCAATAAGCAACTTCCTCCATGGCATCTGTCTCAGTTCCTGCCTCAGTTCCTGCCTTGAGTTCCTACCCCGACTTCTCCAGATGATGGACCACAGCTGTAACATGAAAGTTGCTTTTGGTCATGGTGTTTTAGCACAGCCATAGAAATCCTAACCGAGTTGGTAGCTAACTTGACCACCAAGATTCTTTGTCTCTGTTATCTCTTTTCTATGCTCTACATCAGTTTAGGTTTTGTTTTTCCCCTCCCCAGCTTGCCTCCCTGCCCTTCCTCCTTCCCCTATCCCAGACCTCCCTCCTTTTTTCTTTCTTCTGTGCTGTTTTTTGAATTAACCTTCAAACTAAATGGGTTCTTTCTCTTGAACCTCAAAGCATCACCTCTGACTTTCCTCACCACAAGATGTCCCCGCCTCTTCTCATACAGTTTCCACTGGTCTTAAACACACAGACTGAAGAATTTTAACTCTCAATAATTCCAATTTCCAGAAGAAATCAAAGAGATAAACAACAGTGAGGCTTCACACTAGTGTTCTACTCATGGATAGCAAATGTGGGAATGCCTGTGTAGGCATTTCTTCAAGGCACCTTGTGCATTTTTCCAGAGTGGCACTTGTAGACAGACTTTTCTTTCCAGCTCACTAGTTCCCAGATAACCAGCATGGAGACTTAATATTAATTGTAAATTCTTGGCCGATAGCTCAGGCTTGTTACTAGCTAACTCTTACATTTAAATTAACCTATATTTCTTATTTACCCTCTGCCATATGACTCATGGCTTGTTACCTCATTTTCTACATGTCCTGCTTCCTCTGCATCTGCTGCCATCCCCCAAGACTCCTCTCTTCTTCATTCCAACATCCTTAGTTTGGTTGTCCCGCCTATACTTCCTGTCTGGCTACCAGCCAGTCAGCTTTTTATTAAACCAATTTGAATGACAGATTTTTACAGTGTACAAAAGGATTGTTCCACAGCAGGCACAGAACGTTTTTACTGGCTGCTGTTTCAAAGGACCTGGGTTTGATTCTTCACACTGATATGGTGGATCACCACCATCCGTAATTTCTATCCCAGGGGATCTGACACCCTTTTCTGACCTCCTCAGATACCAGGAACACACATGGTGCACATTCACACATGCAAGCAAAACACTCATACACATAAAATGATTTTAAAAAGTAACTAAAAACATTTAAAAAGACTTGGGCAGCTGTTTTTAAAGCAGGCATATTATGATTCCTAATTATTGATTGATCAGTCATTGATTCATTCATGACGTCACTCACACACTGCACACACGGGAACCGAACTCGCCACCTCGGCCACCGCGCCCGGCCGCCTCACCTCTGAGCCACCTCTCCAGCTCACTATGATTCCTAATTATTGTGGAAGACTTTGCTTATAGTTTTATTTTTCTGAGATCCATTTACTTTTGTTGTTTCTAACAGCTGTGCTTGAATTATAAAAACTCCAGGAGAAATTTTGTAGGTGCTTCCTGTCTTAAAAAATGCTTACTTTATTTTAAAAGTTTGGTTTTTTATTTATGGGTATGTGCATGTGAGTGGAGGTACCTACAAGCCATAGTAGGGTGTATCACAGATCCCCTGGAGCTGGAGTTACAGGCACTGCCACATGCCAGTTAGTTCCTGAGTTACTGCAAGGTTAACTGTCCAGGGCTAGGAACAAATGTGACCTCAGGAAGAACAGCAGTTGTGTATCTGCCTTGTTTTTGGTATAGACAGCCTGGAAGATCTGTGTATTTAAATTAAACCTGCAAACTTCAATTAGATTTATTTACCAAAGATTGTTGCAGTTCATGTGAACAGGGAAAGCTTTTGAGTTAAGTTTCTATTTTTTTTTTAGAGCTTTAGGAATACTTAATTTATATAAGGGTATATTTCTCTTTAAGCAATTAAACAGACTTCTCCCAGAAATACATTTAACAACACTATCTACAGCTAGAAAAATATCACATATATGTAATACTCATACATGCATGGCATGCGAAGTGAAAAAGGCCGTAACTTCCATGCTGAGTTGTGGGTTTTTTTTTTTTAAATTGTTACATTTTTACTTATTTATTTTGTGCGCCACTTGCAGGAGTTGGGTCTCTCCTTCTAACCTGTGGGTCCTGGGAATCAAACTCAGGTTGCCAGGCTTGGTGGCAAGCGCCTTTACCTGCTAAGCCATCTTGTTGGCCCCTGCTGAGGTTTGAGACCTGGTAGTTACACCCAGACCCAGATTATGTCTTGAGTAGATGGAATAAATTAAGATTAATAGCACATTAGAAACTTTCTATTCAGACTGTAGGTAAGGAAAAATTTAAGATTTCTCATTTGTCAAATTTTGCTGTTGTTGTTTTTGTCTTTGAAATAGAGTCTCATTGTGTAGCCCAGGCTGGTCTGGGACACCTGTGCCTCTGCCTTTCCATGTTCCCAAGTGCTAGGCTTATAGACATGCACCACTATGTCCTTTGCAAATTAAATTTATCGTATTTTTTAATTATGTGTCTGTATGTGAGCATGTGCATGTGGGTGCAGTTTCTCAAAGAGACCAGAGAGGGCGCTGGACCACCTGAAGCTAGAGTTGGAGTTACAGGTGGTTGTGGGTGTGGGTAGCAGGCACTCTTGCTCACCCACCAGCCATCTCTCCAGTCCCTTTGTCAGCTTTTCAACAGTTTCTTTTTTTTTTTTTTTTTTCTTCTGAGAAAAATAATCTCTGAAGTTTGTACTTCCAAGGGATGGTCTTCAGATGAAGTAGCAAAGAAAGTTCACTTCTCAGAAGTACAAAGAAAGAATGCAAGTTTCCCTAAGGGGTCTTGGGGGGCACATTTGACTATTGTGAGTCTCTCAGGACAGTCCGATTTACCACCTTTTTCCTGAGCATTTCTAGCTCCCTCAAGTGTCCTCTTTTCCAGGACACAAGCATCCTAAGATGAAAAGTGAGCTTTGGGGCTGTTTCCTGTTGTTTGTTTGTTTGTTTGTTTGTGGACAAAGTCTCCATATGCAGCCCATGCTAGCCTGGTGATCATAAGTTTCCTGCCTTGACCTCTGGAGTGATCCATGCCTCAATTTGAAATTTTAAGAAGCTTTTCTGCACAGCCCCAGATGCTTGCTTCCTCTCACAGGAGACAGTTCAGCCAGCCTCTGAGTCCCAGGCTTCTGTGAGGCCAACTTCTGATAACAGAGTTCTGAGAAGGGAAAAAAAAAACTTTCAAGTTTATTATCAGGTTTCAGCCAGTCAAATAGTAAGTGTTCCTGGAAGTACTGAGTCTCTCCCCCCTCCCTACCCCTCCCCCTCCCTTCCTCCCTCACTTTCTCCCTCCTTCCCTCCACTCTTCCTTCCATCCCTCTCTCTTCCTTTTTCTCTCTCTTACACACACACACACACACACACACACACACACACACACACACACACACATTTTCTGGTGTTGGTAACTCAAGATTTTTAGTAAGACTGTTATGACAACCGTGAATATAAAAGAGTCGTGTTCAAACAGGGTTTTTTAATCCTGCAGCCCCTGTGATCCCTCAAGTTCACTTTTAGACAGGTGGGTTGTGACCATGTATACAAACTTTCTAGTCTCAAGAGGAATGTGGGCTCAGTCTTCACTTGCTGTTCAGTGATGGATGTAGGACAGTTGCTGTGGGACGGTACCCTACCAGCACTGACCACACACAGAGGATGATGGAGACAAAGAGGCCCCTCACAGACCTGGGCCTCTTCTTTATATAGGATCTACTGAGCGCTGAGGCCATGGTTGAGCCATTGAGCTCTCCCTGGTTCAGGCCAGTGCTGAGCCCCCAGCTGAGAGAGGGAGCAGAGTGGCTACCAGTCACAGAGCCAGGTTCTCAGGACTCAGGACAAACTAAAGGGAGGGTCTCATCTGGTTTGACCCATAATAAAGCTGGTCTATGCAGACACCAGTCTGGCCAGACCCTTAAGTCACTAACTTAGGAAGCAGTGGACAACAGCCTTTCAGGGCTGGGGTCTCTATCCTGCCTAAGATGCTGCTCTTTCCACAATGACATGAAGAACGGTGTGTGGGGGTCGGGGGAGAGAAACAAGTATTCTCATACAAATAGATCCAACATATCCCAAGGCTCAGTGTTAGATACTTGTCTGGTGTGACTGGGGGCCCTGGGCTCCATCTCCTGCTCCCCTAGAAGGCCAGTAGAGTCTCTGTATGAGAACTATTTTCCACAGGCTTCCCTCTGCTGAAGAGAATCTTAAAAGGCAAAGACCTTTTCTGTTCTTATTTACACCAGACCTAGGGTGGGGAGTGTGCCTCAGTTGGACCTCTTGCCTCTGGCTGGCTTCTTGTTAGTGTTCCAAACCCCACAGCTGCTGTGATAGTTCCAGAGGAAGTGGGTTCCAGCCACTGAGGTCCTTTCCCAGTCACTAAAGTATAGAGGAAAAAAAGATTACACCAGATAGGGAATGGGAGAAAATAGTTTTAGTTATGCCTATCCACATGCACAGGTGTTCCACAGGGAAAGGTTGGGCTCCAGGTAGGAAAGGGGCCTGTGGTTAGCAGAGGCCTGTGTGGGAATGTGAGGGGGAGTGGGTGAGGACTATGCAAATAAAACATGGTGTGTGTGTGTGTGTGTGTGTGTGTGTGTGTGTGTGTGTGTGTATGCATACACATGGGTATGGGGGCCAGAGGTCAACTCTGGGTGTGTTCCTCAGGTGACATTTATCATTTTATTTGAGATAGAGCCCTCAGTTGCACCTGAATCTCTCCATGGGGCCTCAGGGATCTCCCCATCTCCATCTTCCTGGCACTGGGTGACAAGTACTTATAACCATGCTGGGTTTTGTTTTCAAAGACACCAGTGCTCTCTTCTCAAATTTTAGTGCGATGATGATGATGATGATGATGATGATGATGATGAAGATGATGAAACACCTGTGGGAATGTACATGTCATGGTCGTCAGAGGACAATTTGGGGGAGTTGGGTCTCTCCTTCTATCGTATGGAGTCTGGGTTTCAAACTCAAATTTCACGCTTAGCTGCAAATGCCTTAACCTGCTGAGCCATCTCAATGACCCCTCACACTCCAATTTTTAAACATGAGTTCTGGGGATCATAATCAGGTCCTCATGCTTACGGCAAGTGCTTCAGTGAGTCGGCCCCAGATGTGTCCCTAGCCCCAGACATGACTTTGGTTTGATGATGGTCCAGAACCTCTCCTTCTCAGCTGGGACTCCTTTCCTAATGTATGTGTCCTTCAGAGCTGTGCCATCTGCCCTCACACAGAGCAGCTTCTCAGTGCCACTGTGGATCTAGGCCACTACCTGGACACACTAAGGGTACCCAACAGGTATGTTCTGGAATCACAGGTCCTAGTGTTCTGCAGCTGTGTTTAGGGGTTATATGTCCTGAATCTCAATATAGACCGTAGAACTGTGGCTGAGGCAATGGGGTTGTGAGGCTGGACTCAGTTTACCCAAAGAGCAAGTGTAGGATGGAGGTGATTGGCACTGGCCCAGAGCATGCTTCAATAGACTGAAGGGTGGGAGGGGCCCTGGGGTGGTGACACCTGGTGTTTTAGGACCTTCTGTGGGTTCTCAGCAAAACCCCCTCTTTTACCTCTGTCTTCCCAGTGTGCTTTGGGTTCAAGGATGAATAGCAGCCATGGCGCATGATGCTTTCTCCACTATACCTGCTCACAAAGGTCACAGCTTTGTCCTCTTGGCTGCAGTAGGCTTCATTTCCTCTGTTTACAGATGCAGAGGCAGGGGGTTGGGAGGTCCAAACTACAGCAACTGAGAGTAGGAGGGAGCTCATCCTAAGGTGGTGAGGCCGCTGTCATGAAGACAGATGAATTCAGGCCTGGGCTGTGATCCCAACCACCGGGGATGCTGAGGCAGGAGGACTGAAAGCTTAAAGCCACCGTGGGCAACAAAGTGAGTTCAAACCCATCCTGGCTGACTCAGTGAGACCCTGTTTCAAAACAGAAGGTAAAAAGGGTTTGGGATGTACTTCTGTGGCACAGCACTTGCCTGACAGGGACTGCATAAGAATAATGAGAAAGAAGAGTCTCAACTGGAAAGTTCACAATTGATCTGATGCTAGGTTTTAATTTTTAAGTAAGATTTTTTTAATTGTATGAGTATGAGTGTTTGCTTACATGTATGTATGTGCAGTGTGTGTGTGTGTGTGTGTGTGTGTGTGTGTGTGTGTGTTAGAGGAAGCCTGCCCAGCTGAACTGTGACAAGAGGACAAGGGGTAGAATAGGAATGAGCCAATCCCATAGTGAGGGCTCTACATCCCTGTGGATTCCTCTCCTGCACAACAGGGCACAGAAGGTCTCATACTATTCGGGGTCAGGCTGAGAATTCTCTATTCAAGGTTTCATTGTATGTATTCATTGTATGTGGTACTGTGTTACATAAGGACATTTTTGTACAGGCATGTATTGTACAGTGAGTGTACCCCACGCTTCTTTCCCTCCCCCTCTCCTCTTATTAGTCCCCTTTATTCCTTTAGACGACTTATTTTTACTTTCTTGTCATGTATACCTATGTGATTTTGTGTATATATGTAAAAGTCTAGTTACCACATATGAGAGAAAACGCATGATGTTTGTCTTGCTAAGACTGGCTTAATTCATTATGTGAATATTAGTATGATCATCTCCAGTTGCTTCTATTTTTAATGAAGAAGATATAACTTTGTCATTCTTTATGGCTGAAAAAAATCCATTGTGTATATTTGTCAGTTTTTTTTTGTTTTTTGTTTTTGTATTTTTTGGTTTTTGTTTTTTTTTGTTTGTTTGTTTTTGTTTTTCAAGACAGGGTTTCTCTGTGTAGTTTTGGTGCCTGTCCTGGATCTTACTCTGTAGACCAGGCTGGCCTGGAACTCATAGAGATCCACCTGCCTCTGCCTCCCGAGTGCTGGGATTAAAGGCGTGCACCACCGCCGCCCGGCCTTTTACATTTTCTTTATCCGTTCCTCTGTTGTTGGGTAGCTAGCTCTCATGACTAGTGCTGCAGTGAACATTGATGAGCAGGTATCTCTCCTGTGTGTTGATTTGGAGTCTTGGGGGTAGATGCCCAGAGTGGTACAGATAGGTCATATGGTAGATCTATTTCTAAAGACCCTCCTTACTGACTTCTATAACTGCTGAACTGGTTTGCCTTCCCTCTGGCTCCCTTCTGTCCACATCCTCACCAGCGCTGGTTGTTCTTTGTTTTTGAATGGGTAGTGATATGGAATCTCAGTATAGTTTTGATTTTCATTTCTCTAACTATTAACCATATGTACTTCCCTTCTGAGGATTGTCTGCTCATTTCATTGGTCCATTTTTTTTAATTGGGTTATATGATTATGTATATGTTTAGTTTTTTTTAATATTTGCTTTATTTGCTTGTTTGTTTGAGGCAATTTCCCTATTTGTTTGAGGCTATCCTGGAACTCACTCTGTAGACCAGGCTGGCCGTGAACTCACAGAGATCCACTGCCTCTGCCTCCTTAGTGCTGGGATTAAAGGTGTGTACCACCATCACCTGTTGTTGGTTGGGTTTTTTTTTTTTAACCCTTTGGCTCTTTGGGGTCCCGCCACCCAGCTCCCAAATAAATACACAAAGAGAGACTTATTCTTTCTTATAAATGCCTGGCCTTAGCTTGGCTTATTTCTAGCCAGCTTTTCTTAACTTAAATTATCCCCATTTACCTTTTGCTTCTGGGCTTTTACCTTTTTCTATTTCTGTATATCTTTTCCTTCCTTCTTATTTTGTGTGTTTCTGTGTTTCTGGGTGGCTGGCCCCTTGCTTCCTCCTCTTCACCTTTTCTCATTCCTTGATCTTTTCCTAGATTTTTTTCTCCTATTTGTTCTCTCTGCCTGCCAACCCTGCCTGTCCTTTCTTCTGCCTTGCTATTGGCTGTTCATCTCTTTATTAGACCATCAGGTGTTTTAGACAAGCACAGTAACACAGCTTCACAGAGTTAAACAAATGCAACATAAAAGAATGCAGTACATCTTTGCATCATTAAAACAATATTCCACAGCATACACAAATGTAACACATCTTAAAATAATATTCTACAACAACCACCTGTTATTTGCTGTATTTTTATGTATGTGCAACACACGTGTGCAAGAACCCAAACAGACCAAGTGTCAAATTCCCTGGAGTTGGAGATATGGGCAGTTGTAAGCCACCTGATACAATTTCTAGGAAGTGAACCCAGGTCCTATGCAACACCAGTGAGCCCTTTTGACTGCTGAACCATCTCTGTAACCATGTAGTTAGTATTTTGAGTTCTTTGTATATTCTCTTATATTATGGGTAGGGATATTTTGCCTCCATGTATGTCTGTGCACCACATGTGTGCCGGGTGCCCATGGAGAGCAGAAGAGAGTGTTAGGTCCTCTGGAACAAGAATTATAAATGGTTGTGAACTACCATGTGGGTACTATGAGTTGAACCTAGCTCTCAGAAGAGCAGCCAGTGTTAACAGCTGAACCACTCTCCAGCCCCTCTTTGTATATTCTGTATATCAATCCCCTGCCAGATATATAGCTAGCAAAGACTTCCTTTTGTCCTGTGCTGTCTCTTCGCTTAAGTAGCTGTTTCGTTTTCTATACAAAATCTTTTGCATTTCACAAAGTCTCATTTATCAATGGTCTTCTACGGGGGTAAGGGGTGAGAGACAGAGAGCATAGTCTTCCTACTTCTGCTGTTTTCACAAATGCTACTGTGTCAATTGTTGAGCTAGAGTGTCCCAAGTCCCACCCTGGGAGTCATGAGTCACCCACCTGCCTCCACACCAGGCTCTCTGGAGAAGCCGAGGCTGCACCCCTCCTGTGATCTTGCCTGAGCCACCATGGACCACACCTGAGAACCCCAAGGGGGGCAATGCAGGGATATCAGGTACACAGGAAAGTTTGCACAACCTCTCTGCAACCAGCTCCAGTATAGGTTCCTTGGGCACCACCCACCCCATTACCCTATCTTCTTGCCAACCAGGGACAGGGCCTGGAGTAGGCAGGGTCTGGGCAGGAGACCCACAAGAGCAGGCTTTGTCAGCCTGCTCAGGGTTGCTGTATCTAAGAAGGGCTATCCCCATGTCCCTGCCAGGTGCCAGATCCCTCCCAGGGGATAGCAGGGACTCTTAATTGCTCACCTGCTGCTCAGAGAAGTTGCCATCCCTGGGAGCGGGTGTCTGGGGAAGCTGTGCTAATTAGGCACGTGGCCCCTCCTCCTGTGGGCAATATACATGGTATACACTTTTCAGTGGGCCCTTCATAGAGGGTAAGGAAGCTCCACTCTTCCATCATATCCTGGACTTTAGAAATGACTTCTGAGCTGTCCCCTCCTGGATTTAGCTAAACCCGGGACTTGGATTTTGAGACCTCCAGGCTCACCCAGCAATGTCCACCTTCCAAGTGGAGGCTGCCCTGCTTGAGAACACCCCTGGCAAGTCTCAGCTCAGCTGACCTCTTGGAATCCCTGGCCCTTTTGGGAATCAAGGAGAGTATCCCTGGTGTCAGAGTTGGGGAGAGGACATGCAGGATCTTCAGGGCATCTCACCAGCAGCAGAGGCACGGGCTCATACTAGAGAGGGGTCTTTCTTCTGCTAAAATCCCAGCAGCCCTTGCTAGATGCTGTAGGACCACAAAGGGAAGGTGAGTTCCCCAGTGGCAGTGGGTGCTTCCTGTTATCTGTGCTGCCCAGACCATGATCAAACCACTCTTTTTCCAAGCCCTCATTCTTTGGAGTCCCTGGGACTCTTTACCACACAATACAGACTAGACTCAGCTCCCATGCTACAGAAGGAGACTCTGCTAGTGATTGCCATGTAAGTTAGGTATAGCGCTTTTTTGATCTGCAAGACTTGGATCAGACAATGTGGGCCCCCCTCCTTCCTGTCACTACCAACCATCCTTGGTCTCCCCATGGTCAACTACCATCAACAAGCCTTTGTAATTGCAGCAGCCTCCTATCACTTCTTTCTTTTGGAATAAGGCATGCTCCAGCTTGCTTCTGGGCCCTTAATTTTTGATCAGGGACACCTCCTTGACTAATTATTTGGCAGTAATGAGGGAGGAGAGACAAGGTTGTGAAAGTGTCCCCGAGCTTATAGAATGAAGCTGCAAATTAAAAAATGAGGCATTGGTAAACAGGGCGCTAATTGGATTAATGTGAAAATGATAGATTAGGATAAAAATAGTGAGGTAGACCACAGGAAGATTGAGGTCAGAGTAATTCCAAGAACATTGCCCAAGCTTTGTGTGACAGATGTGAGTTTCAAAACACGACAGAGCTACAGACAGGGTCTGCTCTTGATACAAAAATGTGCCACTGTGTGTAAAAAGCACATTTGAGTCAGCCCAGCCTCCTTTGAGTCAATGCATGCAAACCACTTGGGAGACATGGCCGTTTCTTTAAGTTTGTCATATCTGATGCTTGAGTTATTTTTAGAGACACCAGAACTTTCATGTGCCAACTGCTTTCCTTTCCTCGGTTGTAATAAAAACTCCCTCTGTTTCTTTTTTTTAAAGTTTTGTTTTAAATTATGTGTATGTGTGTATGTATGGGTATGTGCTTGTGAGTGTAGGTGCCTGTGAAGGCCAGAAGCCTTGGATCTCTTTGGAGCCGCAGTTATAGGCCATTGCGAGCTGCTTGGTGTGGGTCCTGGGAGTCAAATTCCCAAGTGCAATATGTGCTCGTGACTGCTGAGTCAACTTCCCAACCCCTCATTCTGTTTCCCTTTGGCTCTATGTGTGCTTTTTAATTCTTGAGCCAAACTTATGTGTGGGCTACCTAATGGAATTTTATGAAGAAAATTATGTCAGAAGGTGATAAAAGTTATGGTGGGAACATCCCACTTCTGAATGGTGGGCTGAACTTTCCAAGCCCTGCTCTCTCAGGTAAGAGGACGTGTCTCCTCACAGGGAAGCTACTAGTGAAGTCTGACCAAAGAGCTCCTCACAGGGACAGGGTGAGTGCCATCCATGGCTTCTCCTGGTGTGCCAGCAAGGTGTCAGGTTTCTGTAGGGCTTGTAGGGCATCTGAAGAGCCTTGCAGAACAGATGTGTCCTGTCCTCGTCCCCTGGCCACAGTGATACTTTATAGTGTGGATTAACTCTGGGCTACTAGCCTCACTCCCAAGTCCTGGCTGGCACCTAGACTGTGCAAGAGTTAACAGTTTCCAGAAAATATTCATTTAGACAAATAGCATAGTACTTGAGCCATGTATATTTTTAAAATTACCAAGTCTTTATTCTTGGGATTAATCTTATCATATCATTACTTTGCACTGTCTTGATTACCATGGTTATTATGTAGATCAAAACTCATACCAAACAGTAAGTTCTGGGTTGCAAAAGAGAACTGATTTTTACCACCTTTCTCCAAGTCCACCAGTTCAACACCAACTCAGGTGATACTTGAACCATGTATTATAATTCTACCAAGGGGCTGATAAAAAACACCCCCCAGTCAGCTTTACCAGAGTGGGGACAAGCCTTTGGTGTATGAGCTTCCTGAATTTCTAAATTCAGAACAGGATTGTAGAGCTGGCCAAAAAAAAAAAAAAGTATTT
>CABHPQ010153669.1:0-37518 GCA_902168405.1 Peromyscus aztecus | reverse complement strand
ATTTATTTATTTATTTATTTATTTATTTATTTATTATGTATACAGTGTTCTGCCTGCATGTGCCCCTGCAGGCCAGAAGAGGGCGCCAGATCTCATTACAAGTGGTTGTGAGCCACCATGTGGTTGACTGGGAATTGAACTCAGGACCTATGGAAGAGCAGTCGGTGCTCTTAACCACTGAGCCATCTCTCCAGCCCCCCTTCTTTTAAGTATTTTAACATATACACACTGGTGTGTATATATGCAGAAACAATGACAATAGATTTTTTGCTATATACATACAGAAACACACTCTGTATGTGAAAATTGTAAAAAAAAAAAAAAAAAAAAAAAATGTACCTAGCAGTAAAACGAATCTTTCCTTTCCAACAACAGGGAGCTATCTACCCTTTAATAGAGATGTTTCCTGTTTTTAAAGCAGTTGGGAAGGAATGGTTTCCAAACTAAATACTCAACTTGGCATGCTGGAAAAAAATCATTTTTTCTTCTTTCTTTAAAATTTAAAAAAAAAATTAGGAAGTGTAGGAGAGAGAACAGAGTAAAAAGGGGAGACAAGTATTACCTGAAGGGACAGATGCTAGAGGCCAGTGCCATTTTGACAGAAGTAGTGGCATTTAAACATCTTCTGAGGTTGGAGATAGTGATTTCTTTTCGTGTGTGTGTGTGTGTGTGTGTGTGTGTGTGTGTGTGTGTGTGAACTCTTTGGAAGCTTTGAAATTGTAAGTGTTACAAATCTAACACACTCTCCTAACAAGACATTTAAAAACATCTTCCATGTGGGCCATTAGATTAACATTGCTTCGAGCACTAAAATTAACAGGAGCATGGATATGAAAGGGATATGAAAGTTCCCACCAGATAGTTCGACTTCACTTATTTGAAATCCATGAATGGATTTGTTTTTCATTATTCATTCTTCTTGATGTCAGTTCAGTGATCATTTACTCTTTTGGTTGGCTTAAAGAAGGTTTTTATAATTTCAGTGTGATACTAAAAATTGGCCTTCAGACTTAAAACTACAAGCTTTAAATATTTAGCCACCTTTACAGAAGGCCAACAATTTCTAGCAAAAGCATTCCTTTATATACCCACCAACTACCAGATGGATACTGAACTCTGCTCCCTCAGCTGTGGCAGCTCTCAGCTTTCCAGACTGTCCTCTATTGGTGTCTACTGCTCATTAGAAGCCTTGCTCTAACACATCATCTTGTTTCAGCTACTGCTCAACTCACTCTTGAACTAACAGCTGAAGAGGTGATTAAGTGGTACTTTCTCTAGACTCTTCACTCATCCAATGCAAAACTGTTAGACCTGTGTATCAAACTGCCTATCTGACACCGCACAAAGTTACTATAAACACTGCTCACAATTTCTCTCTAAATCTGTGCCATTTTTATCTCCATTATCCCCTTTCAGAAAGCTGTCATTTCCACCAACCCACCCAGGAACTGTGCATCTATCTTATTTTTCATTTTTCACACCCAAACTTTATGGATTTTAGTATCTCTACTCACTTTACTCCATTTTTTCCCTCACATCGCTCAGTTGTCTATTCTTGTGCCACATCCGCTAAAGCTGAGTTAGAGCACTGCTCATTAGTACTGTTCAAAATGCTTAAATAATATTTGAATACAGACTTCCAGTGATATATAACACTGTGCTAACATCTGTCTTTTCAAAAGCTGGAGCCATCTGAATAGTGTTATTCTGCACCACACTTTGCTCTTGGCCAGTAGTTTGTTTATAGTTCAGATTTTGCTTTAACTCCATCAAGAAAGTCCTCCCTGTTTAGAGGTCTCCAGCTTTTGAAAGGACAGAGGTTAGTCACAGTGATAAACACTTGAAATTTTGTATTCAAATATTATTTAATCATTTCAGTACTCCCAATTATATATATAAGGACACAAGGATAAATATTAAAATATTTCACTTGTGTGAGACAAGGCATACTTTAAGAGAATCACAGAGTGAATGGTAGTTACCAAGGGCTAGGGAAGAAGGAACACGGAGTATCAGTAATCAACAGGCACCAAGTTTCAGTCAAACAAATGTACACTGACCTTGAAGTAATCAACACCGTATCTTAACCTTAAAATTTTAAATTTAAAAAGTCAGACCTCATACCAAGTGATTTGTATTACAATAAGTTAACTAAAAAAGATTTCTCTTTTTCAATGGTTGTGCACAATCCATTCTAATGTGCCTATACACTTCCCTCATATAGGTCAAGAGTAATGTTTGTTGAAGAATCTCCTTTCTATCATCTCTGGAGATTTTGTGGCTATTAATTTATTCAATAAACCTGTGCTCTGAGACACTGGGAGAGCTTCAGGTTCAGTGAGAGGCTCTATCTCAAAAATAAGATGGAAAAGTTTGAAAAATAAAGTGAAAATTGATTTTTCTTTTTTTAAAAAAGGCAACTGTGAAAAAAGGATGGAAAGTGACAGAGGAAGATTCTTGACATTATTCTCTAGCCTACACATGAATATGCATGTGTGAATGCTCCATCCACATGTGCACATACATGAACAGGCACATACATACATGCAAAAAGGAAAAGGAACTAAAAAAAAATCGAATTTAACACAAATGTGGTACTAGATTAATAAAACTACCTTTGTCCAGAAGAGATAATAGTATAAAGATAAACTCTTAGAGAAACTAGAAGTTTATTTTTCAAGGCCCAAATTGGTAATTGTCCGTAACAAACACCCTTCGACACTTTGTAAGCATATTGAGATAGAGCAGTGTGTAGCTCCAAAGTGGAACCCCTGTTTTCTCCTACTGGTCACCGGCTTTTATCACAGTGACACAGAAGCCAGATCACACAGCAAATCTACTGACTACTTACTTTCTTTAAGACTCACCAGTGTACCTGACAGCAAGAGTGTTACAGAAAGCTTCCACTCTTCAGGGGCTGAGATTTAATACAGCATGCTGCTCCCACCCTTCCGTTTCTCTTATTCCTTGCTTTAAAACAAACTTCTTCAAGCACTTGCACACACTGAAGGCCACCCTACATAGGATTTCAGATTTATTGTCTTAGGTAGAGGAAGTCTAATGTCAGTGCAGGTTCTAATTCTAAGTCTGAGGAAACCTCTGCAGCTCCAGCTGTGAATATGCTACTTTCTCTTTTTCAGTAATTCTGAAATAGACTTTTATTGCATCATATTACCAAAGATGAGGTGTGGGAGGCAATAAATGCTCAAAGTCACATGCTGCATAGCAGGATATTTTTAAGCCCTTTGGAGTAGATGAGTGCATTACTTTAAGAATGTGATGATTTCTAAGAATAGAGAAAAATCACTGCTGTTTTAAGGTAGGGGTTCTGGGGTGGGCAAGAGGGATATGACTCACATAGGCATACCCTCGACTCAAACACTCAAACACCATTTCTGTCAGCTTTGCTGTTGTAAGGCTTTCTTTTATTATTTTACTTTTTGTTTTTTAGAGGATTTATTTGGCTGACATTTCCACACCACTGTTCACCATAGAAGGAAGTGAGGACAGGAACTCAAACACAGCAGGACTCTGGAGGCAGGAGCTGATGCAGAGGTCATGGAGGGGTGCTGCTTACTGGCTTGCTCCCTATGGCTTGCCTGCTCAGCCTGCATTCTTACAGAACCCAGGACCACCACCAGCACAGGGAAGGCACCACCCACAATGGGTTAGGTAGGCCCTGCCCCATCAATCACTTACTAAGAAAATGCCTTTTCAGGTTGGCCTTATGAAGGTATTTTCTCAATCAAGGTTCCCTCCTCTCAGATGACTACAGCTTGTGTCAAGTTGACATAAAACTAGCCGGCACACAATCTGAGTATCTATTTTGTGAAACTGTTATTTCACCTTCAACCAAGGGATCTTCTCTTCTGTAACTTTCTGGAAATAAAGCTGTAAATGAATAGAGCAGTGCTTTTCTTCCCTGACCTCAGTAGGACAGTTCCATTGCAACCTGAGATCAAGATGACAAACTGCAGACAGGCCTGAGGAGGTAGTTCAGTGGTTATGGCACAGCTATGCAGGCTTGGGGGCCTGAGTTCAGACTCCCAGAACCCACTAAGGTGGATACTATAGTGCAAACCTCAGCAAGCCCAGCATGCCTCCAATGGAGAAAAGAGGTAGACAATCTCAGGAAGCTTGTAAGTAAAGTGAGGACTGACACCCAAGGTTGTCACATGATGACCCCTCTCTATGAACATACACCATAAAATAAGACTGAGACTAAAGACAGTCCTCAATGGCCGTATCACTCTCTCCTGTACCAACCATGCTTTCATCATCACACTTACTTCTCACCGAGGCTGGTCCCCTTTTTGGGTCCCTTGATCTTTTCCACTCTTGGTCAGTATTTATTGCTGACAAGAAGTCTAGGCCTCTGTGAAAGCATGGAGGATGATGGTAGAATGAGAATATGCCCGACATTTACACTCAAGAGTTTATCATTACCTTCCTCTTACATGTGCAGAAGTTAAAAGTTATATTGTCAATAACCAGCAAGGCTATGCACATTTAATTTTTTTTTATCTATTTAAAATCATACTTGTACAAAGACATTTCTTTTAATTGTGTATACATGATAGTTTGAATGAGATGTCCGCTGTCAAGTCTCAGGCATCTGAATACTTGTTCCCTAATTGGTGCACATGTGTTTGCTCTGCCATCAAGGATTCTAACTCACAAAGAACCCGAAGGTCAATTAAACACTTTCTTTTATAAGGTGACTTGGTCATGGATCTTTATCATAGCAACAAAAAAGTAACTGTAGGGTATGTGCATATGGGTACATATGCCAGAAGAGGCCAGAGGCATTGATTCCCCTGGAACTGGAGATACAGACAAGTACTTGACCTAGGTGCTGGGAACCAAACTCTAGTCTACTGTAGGAGCAGCACACATTCTTAACCATTAAGCCATCTCTTCAGGCCCCCTTTTCTTTATTTTAAAGACTTACTTTTAACTATATGTGTGTTTGTGTGGGTATGTTAACAAGAGTGCAGGAAAATTATTTATTCGTTTTGTGAGTGTGTGCACATGGAGGTCAGAGGACAATTTGTGGGGTTGGATTTCTATTTTTACCTTTATGTGTTTCAGGGATCAAACCCAGGTTGTTGGGTTTGTGCTACAAGCACGTTTAACCCTGAGCCATATCACTAATATAACATTTGGTTTTAAAAGAAAAACAACTTCGTGGTTTCTCTGAACATGAAGTTAATTCATATTTATCATAAAGAATACCAACACATGTGGGTTAACTTTAAAAAAAAAGGCTCCATTAACATTTTGAGAAAGAATTTTCCAAGCTATTTTAACATAGTTTTACATAAATGTATTTATGACTTTGTATGACATGTTTGTGTGTACCTGCGTGTGGAAGCCAGATGTGTGGCTCCCTCAATTGTTTATCACCTTATTTTACATAGGGTCCCTCACTAAACCCAGAGATCATATGATACAATTAAGGCTCAAAGAGGTATAATGACTTGAACAAGGTCAAGTGTAGGGGACTGAGAAAGCCCTGAGTGAGTGAAGTCCTCTACAAATGTATATTGTTGACATGGGCACAGCCATAACAAAGACCAAGGGCTTGGACCTATGGCAAATAGGCAAAGCCATTCATTCCTATTACGGGGCAGGTTTAAGAGAGGTAGCAAAGCTTTCCTGGGGGGTCTCCAAAAGCCAGTGAGTGACCACTGTGTATGTACAAAAACTAGCAATTGCAGCTTCCACCTTTCCCCGATGTTTACAGCTTCAGAATGTTCGTTTATACATAATGTACTACCAAGAAAAGCCAACCTCTCCCCCTGTACTTAATAAACATGCTGAGGTTCCAGGCTGCTAGCAGGGGTATTAGGGGTATTAGGTACTCATCAGAGTGAGTACACCCCAGCTTTTCTGTACATACCTCTCTGTGTCTGTTCTTTCTTCATTCCCTCGCTTCCCTATTCAGGATCTTAGACCCAAGGTTGCAGTAGTCAAGTACACTGAAGTGGAATAGTGTGGATCCAAAGCAGGCACTCAGCTACAGAGGCCATGGTGTTCTTATATGCAAATGACTTTCTGAGTTGATAATTCTGCCTAGTGTAATGTAGAGATTATCTCAGAAATACATATTCATGTATACAGGCCTTATTTGGGGGATTAAAATGGCCACCTATAACTTTGACTTCTTGCTGAATGACTCACCATTCACACTGAAAATATCAATCAACATAAAATTTGATCATTCCTAAGCTAAGACTGGAAGCCAATGTCTCTGTTATGTTTAACTCCTTTCAGTGGAATTTTGCTTTTCTCTTTGGTGCTCACTTCTGCCTATCATCTCAGGGGGTACTTTTTTTTTTTTTTTTGAGATCTGAGTTCTTTGTAAACAAGAAATATTCAAGGGCACAGAACAAGAGTAAAAGAAAACTGGAATGCTTCAGAGAAAGACAGGTAATGTATGGGGGGAGTTGTGAGCAGGTGATGAAATAAACAGGAACACTATTAATCAAACAAGGGAAAGGATAAGTTGGGCAGAACAAACTGGAATTGTGAAGGAAGGGATGTGGAGAGATACAATGTGTAGCAACTACAGGAAGCTATTGTTGCTGAGGAACCTGACAGAATAAAGGGAAGAGCCAGTATTATCAAAATACAGAGACAATTAAAGTCATTGGAGAGATGAGGAAGAGGCTCATAAGGACAAGGTCACAAAGGGCACAGATAATGCCAGAATTGAATTCGCAAGACAGGGTTATATGCGCAGGAAGACACATCCAGACATTTTGTCACCTTCCAGTCTCCTGTTGACCCTTCCCACTGGCTGACTCCAACATAATGGAATCCAAAGCTGTATAATCTGTAGGGTTATCCCAACCAACCTTGACCTTTTACAGAGATTCACAGGTAAAATTCATAAAGGCAGGAGTAAATTTGAGAGCAGGAGGAGAGCAGCACAGTGAACTATGAAACAATGGCTATCTCTTAATATTGTTTGATAGCAGTAACTAGATGTAACACATAGTGGCACATGCCTGTAATCTCAGAATTTGGAGCTGGAGGCAGGACAATCAAGAGGCCTGCCTGGGATACTCTATATTGTTCTAGTACTTTATCCCAAAGGCTCTGGGATCTTTCAGTCACAGCACTAGTGGTTAGCCCTGTGAGGCCCGACAATTCCCAGATGAAGAGAGATTAGTAGCAAGAACAACAGATACAATTTTAATTTCACATACTTAACTTGAATTAGTTATAGAATGTGCTTACCTAATCTGCTTTTGAAAAATAATAGTTTTAATACTGTGGTCTGGGTATACAGTTTATGATCTATGAGGCTCCATCTAACCTATTCATTTCTGTGCATTTGATGTCATGCCTAACAATCCAGTCTCAAACCCAAAGTCATTAAGATTTATTCTTGTGCCAGGTGGTGGTGGCACACACCTTTATCCCAGCACTCGGGAGGCAGAGGCAGGTGAATCTCTGAGTTGAGGCTAGCCTGGTCTGCACAGAGTTCCAGGGCAACCAGAGCTACACAGAGAACCCCTGCCTTGAGAAACAAAAACAAACAAGATTTATCCTCATTTATTCTTCTGAGTGTTAGTTTTATATATGGTGTGACAAAAGGGTATGAACTTTATTCACACATGGAAATCCACTTGTTTAATATTTCCTCATTAAATGGCCTTAACACTCTTGTTAATGGGCTTGTTTCTGGACTCGATTCTAATCCATTAGTCTATACAAAGTCTATCTTTATGCCAGTACCCAATGCAGTCATAATTTTAATATTAGGAGGTATAAATCCTCCAATTTTGATCTTTGTTTTCCATATCATTTTGATCATATGGGTACCTTTATATTCCATATTGATTTGAAGATCAGCCTTTCCAATTCTGCAATAAACATCATCATTTTGGTAGTGAATATATCTTATTACTAAGTTTTGCAATCCACAGATGTGGGGTATTTTTCCATTTAAGTCTACAATTTCTTTCAGGAATGTTTTGCAGTTCTCACTGCATAGGTATTTGATCTCCTTGGGTAAATTTATTATTGTATATTTTACTTTTTTGGTTATTACTGTAAATGGTATTTATTTTATTTTTTTATAGTACTGGGGTTGAACCGAGGGCCTCACATATAAAAGGCAAGTGCCTAATCACAGACTATGTATTTATCTTTAGGATTCTTCTTTGCCTTTATACAACTTTGAGACCAGGTCTCATTGAGTTGCTACAATGAGCTTGAATCTGTGATCCTCCTACCTCAGTTTTCTGAGTAGCAGCTTGGAGGCCAACCTTGGCTACATGATAAAAAGCAAGATACAAACAAAAATCCCAAAAATAACTTTAATGTCCTTCTAAAAACCCATGTTTCTGAATTTTATTTTCAAATAAAATACACTGCTTGTATGTAAAAACACAAATGAAAATAATGTGAATGAATGTATCTAGGAAACCTGAAGGCCATAATGTGACTCGATGCTGGACAAAATAATGTTTTTGTAATCTAGAACTTTTGATGCACATGTGAAGTTGGAGCAGATTTTCAAGAGAACTCTAGGATGCACTGTCTTAATTCATGCTTTCCTTCCTTATCACCTCATCTCCCACTAACACATGTTCAAAGACTCCCTTCTTCTGTAACCTATGCCTCCAGCAGGATGACATACTGGGCTCAACACGTAGACTTCCTTTTGAATCAAGTTCTTCAGTACATGAAATGTATCAGATAGTGAAAGAAAAATGATCTAGCAAGCTTTTCAATACTTTTCATCATCATCAGCATTTTTCAGCAAATACAATAACATTTATAAAAGAATGGGCAAAAAAAAAAATAAAAGATGGGGTCAATGACTGTACACCATAAGAGAAGAAAGCTTAAGTTAGACTAAGAGGAAGAATTTGCTAATTCTGTGTCACACAATGGCACTGACAGACAGGGAGTAAAGGCTCCAGTAAGGCGGAGGGGCAGGCAGGACACTAATCTATCACATATGATATTGGATCTGAGACACTGCAGCAAGTTTCCTTTGATGTGTTTCAAGTTTTCTAATAGCTCTTCCATACTATCACCCAGGACAGGAGGCTTTAAGAGCAACACAGAACTATGAGTAAGAACTTTTACAAAATTAAAAGTCACTGGCTTCTATTTTCTCACTGAAGATTTCATGAGAATAAGTACATTTTTAAATCCGTGCAACATCATTCAGGCATTTTTTTCAGTTATTCTATATTTCATCCAATAAGTAAACAAGAATACAACAGACCGGTACATGTAGTATATGCCCTGTTATCCTCAGGATAGAATGCCACCTGAACTTAACACAATTATCCCAGAGAGTCCATGTCTCTAACTCAATACTTTCCAGCTGTCAGGAAACAATTTATACTTATATTACTCAATTTTAACATAACATTTTAATTGAAAGGACTTATGGAGAAACATCTCGTTACATTCTCAATAGAATTGGAAAGATTGGTTCACAGGTATTCTGGAAAGTCCTGCCTGTCAACCAAGCAAATGTTCCTTTACAGTTAGGATCTGTATTTTATACAGCCTCAAAGGTGCCCATAACAATTGACAGTGGAACTCCAGTGAGTCAAAGTATGTTAAATGCTTTATGAAAACCACCCCTATACAAGCTTCATGGCCTATGAGGGGTATACTATCACCACCACAATTTTACATTTGAGACAGTATTGCCAGTGTCACATGGCTACCAAACTGAATGAAAAGTATCTGATTATGAAGTTCATGGTCTAATATATACCACTAAAGTAAAGTACTTAACATATTCCTATACTGTATTATATTCTGAAAATTACCATCTGGAATGAACCGAAGAAACACAAATACAAGTCAATCAAATCACAAAGCAAGAGGAAACTGCTGTAATTATAAGTGACTTTACCTCAACCGGCACTGACAAAGAAAAAGAAACTTCAATTTTCTTCTTTCTGTCTTTAAAAACTACTTTTAACATTTTGTGTGTAAGGGTATTTACCTGAATGCCTGTGTACCATGTGTGTGCAGTAAGTACCCTTGGAGGCCAGAAGAGGGAATCAGATTCCCTGAAATTGAACCCAGAAGAACAGCCCATGTTCTTTACTGCCCCTCAATGTTTTCCCTCCACAGTTCTTGGCTCTTTCTACTAGTACAGAGCTATGAATATTTTACTACATGTTTTCCTCTGTAGGGAAGACAGCACTGATTCAGAATGAGTGCCAGCTCCCATAATGTGTAATATTCCTCCCAACATGGCTACTAACTGTTTAAAAAAAGACTTGCAGAATTTCTCAGTTTAAAATGTGCACCTTGCAATGTAGAGGAAGCAGCTTAAGCACCTAACTGGGTCTGATTTTAAATACATCCAGATACTCACAGAATTTGAACAGCTCTAAGTCATTCACGACTACTTCCCAAGCAACTGGAAGGTCTATACACTCTTATGAGAAAGTCACTATTGTAACAATGTAGTATAATTTAGTGATTAATGAGTTCTTACTGTTTAGAACAGTGGTCCCTAACCTGTGGGTTGTGACCTCTTTGGGGGTCAAACAACCATTCACAGGGTCGCATATCAGATATTTACATTACGATTCATAACTGTAACAAAATTACAGTTAGGAAATAGCAACAAAAATAATTTTATGGTGGGGGATCACCACAACATGAAGAACTATATTAAATGGTTGCTGCATTAGGAAGGTTGAGAACCCCTGGTTTAGAAGATAAGGCAAAGCTATAGATGGAAATATTGAAAACCTGCAAATATCCAGCCAAGGGTGTACAATTAAAATACACAATGGACTCTCAAAACAACAGTAGATGAATGACCAGTTTAATTAGAAAATGAGCCAAAGCCATAAAGAGATTTAAACAACTAGGAAATAAAGTGGTGAATGGGTACTTGAGAAAGCACTGAAATTGAAGCTATGAGGTACCACTGCTTACGTACTGGAACTTTAAATACTGGCAAGGATAGAAAGAAACCGAATTTCTCTTATCACTAGCAGGAATATGAAATAAATCAGCCACTTGGATTGCTTTTTTTTTGTAAATCAACTAAATGCAAATTTATCATACATACTAGGAAAAATAATACTCCCTGGCCCCACACCAAGATGTCTCCCAGAACCTAAGAATGTTACCTTACCTGGTAAAGAAGAAAGAAGATTAGAGATGGAATCAGTGGACACAAGGGCTCATCATTTTTGGGTAGGTCAATTCAATTATAAGATTTACTATTTTACATAACATTTAAAACAATTAAAAATGCAAGCGAGGCAGGAAGTGAGTAAACAAAGAAATGAAGAAAGAAGGAAGATGGAAAAAAAAAGATGCAACTTTGCTAGCTCTGAAGATAAGAAGGGAGCCTCTAGTCAAGGAGACAATGCTCTCAGGAGGGGCAAGAAAAGGCAAAGAAGAGACTCTCCCCTGAAGCCCTAGAGAGGGACACAGTCGAGCCAAAGCCTAAAGAAAACTTAGAGAGTCTAGTCAATTCCAAGATGTAAACTAAGAAATGTGCTGTTTAAGCTGTTAGATCTGCAGTGTGATGCCTATTACACCTCTCCCTTCCAGGCTTAGAGAGCTATGTGGAAGAGGGAGTCTTCTTCCATTAAGGCCTAGAGGTGGTGGATGATTTTAAGGAAACAGCATTTTCCAGACAACAGGGCACATTCATGTGTGAACTCAGAGACTGTGACGGCATGCACAAGATGTGTACAAACTCAAGCCAGACAAAATTCCAACAAAGAGGAGGAGAAATGGACACCAAGTCCCACCCGTAGCAAAGATGCTGTTTGAAAATGACAGGTGCTGGGAGAAGGAAAAGTCAGTGTTCTTCAATTGAGTGACACTGGGTATATCAACTACATTCCAGGGGAGGCTCCATGGTCAGGAGTATTTGGTCAATATAAATCAGAATCCCATTATTTTTTAGAGCATGAAGTTGGGTGGTGGCAGAGTTTATAGAGAACCTAGAGTTGATAAAAATACACTGTATAAACTCTTCAAAGAACAAACTAAAAAAAAAAAAACAAAAAAACTTCTCATCAAATTTATGAGTACTGTTAGTATAACGCATTGTGAATGTGTGTGTGTGTGTGTGTGTGTGTGTGTTTATCTTACTTTTTGCAGATAGGTCTTACTTAATAGTCCAGACTAGCATCAAAATCATGACAAACCTCTTGCTTGAGCCTTGTAGCAACTTGGATTAAAGGCCCAAGCCACCATGTGGCTTTAAAAACAAACAAACAACAACAACAACAAAAAACAAGCAGTCTGTGTGACTCAGGATTAATGCAGCCAACAGTTCTATATGTTCTGGAAATCAGCAGAACATATAGAACTAAAACTGAAACACCCGTGTTTTGCTCAGCAAAGCATGTTTGCAAAACACACTTGAAGAGCCCAGAGTCAATTGATAAACATTGGCAAACTTAAGTGCAAAATATTTACAGACTATTTTATTCTCAATAAAAGTGTTTTTATTTAACCAGTGATTGAGCAATTCTATTGCTTTAATGAAAAAGTACAATTTATGATTTTGGGATAGAACCTGCCAAATATAGATTACTGTTAAATATTAGTCAATTAATAAGGCTAAGCTGCAGGTGTGTCTATACTTGTGAGGAACTGCTCAGAGTAAACTTATCATAATTCCCCCATATTTCTATAACTTATAGTCAGTGTTAAACTGTCTACAACAGAGTTTCTTGAAACATTTAAACTTACTTCTCAAATATAAAAATGCTCACATTATGACTTACATATCCTGATCTGGTAAAGAAAATATAGGTAAAAGGTAAGATTTCAAATATATCTTCATTTCCCCCCCCTTCAGCTCATTTTGTTAAAGACCTATCAGTGTTCTTTTAATGTATATTAATAATTTCCCTCTGGGTACTAGGCTGTCTAAACTGTACTTTTAAAATGTTCTACTTTGAAGGTACAGCATTCACCAAAAAACACGTTTCAAAATTATAGAATGAGAAAGTCATGTGAAGATACTGGATCAATGCTACTAGCATGAAACTCAAAGGCTGTGATTTATTTCCTTTTGAAAGTAACTGACACCTTGTCACAGCTCCCCTGCCTTGGAGAGGTTAACAAGTTATCCGAGGTGCAGATACGAAAAGAGCAGTCTCTGTCTGGAGTACAGCGTGCTTGGGCAGGAACTTTCCTCACACATGAACTAACAGGCTTGCTTTCTCATCACAACCCAAGTCAAACAATGAAGGAGCCATTCCAAACCCAGAGTCACAACAGACTGAAGGCCCAGCACTCTCAAGTGCATAACCAGTGGCAAACACATTCACAAAGAAATGTTCTAACAGACTGCCTATGTATCAGCCCCCAGATGCTCTCAGTTGTCAATTCAGAATCTGTAAGGCTGTTTAAAATATGAGCTGATAAGTAACAGACTGCTATTCTGAACACACAAGTCCCTTAGGCTCTCAGATGATGCTTAGGGAAGCTGGAGAAAACAATGCAATTTCCCTCATAACTCAGTGCCACATGCAATGCTTCCAACAGAGCTGATGAAGAGGACGCCAGTCTTGCTTCTGAAACAGAAAAACCAGTCCCGTGTTTCATTCTCATAGAATCACCATATTGTTCCTTCAACAAAAAACCTGACCCTACTTACAGCATTCACACATGAAACTATTTGGACTTTATAAATAATGGTCTTAGATGGAAAAATATATGTTTTTCATTTTTTGTGATGTGCTCAGGAAAACTATACTAAGTTATTATAAGGACTCTCAACAGCTCCTGTGTACATGTGTTTTAGAAAGACACAGAGGAACTGAGGATGGTGAGATAAATTACCAGCATTTCAGGCTGAGAAGGAGTGTGGGTTTCTGTCAGGTCAGACTGGCTGTCGCCACCAATACTGACAGGAAGAGTTAGTGGACTGATGCTCTAGCAAAGAGGAGAGATGCAGAGAGAGCAGCAAGAGAGGGAAATCCTACCCCAAATGCCCTGTTGGTAGGGCTTTGCTTTGTTTTTCTTTACATAGAGGACTAATATATTCACCTGAGTAAGATATTGTTCAACTTGAATTTTATCAGTTTTGGAATGCAGATTATAAAACTGTGTGGACATATAATCCCTCTCTTTACAAATATCTACTGTTGATATTCTTTCACCTAGCAAGAATTACTAAGAGTTGAATCTATAATTTTTAAAGGAAGTTTTAAATAATTTATTTTAATGTTAGAAAAATATTAGAAATTTATAATACTGACTTGATAGCGCCTTGTTTTTGTAACAGGTTGTAGAGTGAATCTCATCAGTCAAATAACTTTAACAACAGAGATCATTACATTCTGAGAATAGAAAGCAAGTGCAAAAAAAGAAACCATTTTCATTACACCCTCAGCAGTTTTCCATGTTTATTTCTTTGCTTTTTACTTGACTAACTGGCATGATTTATGGAAGAGAACTGTGTCAACTGTTCATGCATTTGTGTTAGTTTCTTAACTCAAGCCACCATATGATGTTTTAGAAACGAGAAAGCAGAAAAACAAAAGCTGCCAATGAATGGAAGAATGACAACAGATAAAGTTACTTGCCATTGGATATTTCCCTATTTGCTCGTTAGGAATACCAGTGTTATGGGAAGTATCATGAAAGAAGGTGGGGAGCAGGTGGGCAAGTAAAGAACCTTATTCTGAGCTCAGGTTTCCCATTTTACTACTTCCACAACTAGGCCTCGGAGCACACAAACTGGTCTTGCCACCACCATGAGGTGATTTTGTGTTAATATAATGCATCAATCATCCACTTTGAATTGAACATTAAAAACTGAAACATCGCTCACAAATTCAAATAACTGAGACTATAATGAAAACGTAAACAAAATTCTTATGTATTCTTTATTTCCTAACAGAGGAAAACGTCTTTTACAAAATGGCTCAACTGTACACAGCTCAGGTATCCTAAAGGAAAGGTACTAGAAAAACTATGATAGGGATTTCAGTGCATTTGTTCTCCAGGCCTCATCCACACTTGCTTTCTCCCTGCTATCCCTGCTGTTTCCTACGGTAGCAAGCAGACGACTGAAGTCACTTCACGATATTGCTCAATAGAGCCCTATGATTCACTAAGTACAGAAAACTCTTTCCTTGCCCAAGGAAGAAGAGAAAGTATGGAAGAATGCCTGCTTTGTTCCATTGTGTCTTTCAATATACAGGGAACAGTAACTCTGTGCCACTGACTTTTCCTCCCTTTTCATTTTAAAGCCTTCTTGGCTTAAAATCCTGAGAGTGTTTGTGTGGTCTGTTCTCAGGAAAACCTAAGGTGGACTGCACATCTGTTACTTCTTTCTTATTTGTAAGATGACATTATCTGTATCCAATTCTTGAGGCACATTCTGAAGATGTTAAAAGTGTAGTTTAAGTTCTAATGCTTTTCACACTTTAAGAAACAGAATGAGCATAGCATGTTAGAGACATTAAGTTCAATCTTTGCTTTTACTCTGACTTAATGAAGCTCTCTGTAGCTGTACACTGGAAAATAGCTTTGCTGTGTCTTAATCTCATTAAACATCTTTAAAATGTTAAATTCATTTAACAGTGATGTCTGCTGAATGTGTTATACTTTTCTCTTGTCCGTGGTGCTTTAAGAGTAAGCTCATGAAAACACTCAGCACACAAAAGTTCATTAGGAGTAATCTATTAATAATTTACTGGTAATCTTATACTTTGTATATTAAATATATTGTAGCTCATCATTTCATGTGTATAAATACATGAAAGCTTACACGTTAGAGATGTTTAGAAAGAGAAGCTTTAAAAATACTGCTTACAGTTTTCTGGGTACAGTAGGTAAATTCTGAGCAAACTGATTTGGAGTGACTTTTTTCTTTTGAGACAAGTTCTCAGCCACACTGGTTCCAAATTCACTAAGAAGCTAAGGATGACTTTGAACTTCTTGATCCTTCTGCCTCCACCTGCTGAGGGCCAGGATTACATATGTGCACCACGAGTCTTGGTTTATGCAATTCTGGAGCTTGAACTCACAATGTCGTACATGCTAGAACAGCACTCTACCCTGAGAAGTACACTGCTTGTTAAAAGCTAGGCACAGTAAAATCTTAAGTGCATTTACACCAATGACAACCTTACTGAAAATCAGCAACACTGTGTTTATCTGCAGATCTTATAACTCTCTCCATAGAATCATGTTTCAGCAAAGTTTTACTAAAAGCTTTGGGTTTCCAAAACTTCTATTCACATGGAGTTTATTGGTATTCTCAGAAGAATTAAAGACTGAGCAAGCAAAGCATATAAAAATAAATGAACCATGCACTTTCCAGATAATGACTAGGTTTATTTCTTATTTACTAACATGAATAAGACAAACATTACAATTTATGTTTGAAGTTAATGCTGAATTCAACATTATTTAAAATATGTTTTCTTAGACAAGCCTAATCAAAGGTAGAATGTAAAAAACTGGATTTGAATTTAAGAATTCCTTAAAAATAAAATCTAATTTAAATTAGAGTAAGCTCAAATAAAAAAATAAAAGACTCAAATTGTTAATGATGTTAAGTGCCACTTTAAAGAACATAAACTTGAGGCTGGGGAATCTGGCTCACTTAGAGTGCTCAGCCAGCATGCAAATGCCCCAGTTCGATTCCCTAGTGTAGTGGTACTACAATCCTAGCTCTCCAGAGATGGAGCAAGCTGACAGATACATTCAAGGCTAGCCTCAGTTATAGTGCCAGGAACTTGGAGGCTAGCCTAGACTACATGAGACCTTGTTTCAAAACAAAAATAAAAAAGAAACAGTAACAATAATCCTGATGAATTAATAAAATAAGGAAGCTAGCATGTAATGATGGTATCCAGGACCAGAGTTCAGGGCTATCTTTTGTGTGACAGAAGTTCTAATTTTTGGAAAGAGCTATCAAAGGATGGAAAACTAGCTACCCTTTGAACATATTTCTAGGTCCAGGAAGAAAGGAAGGGGCATCACTACCCAAGAAGGCCAAGAAAGAAAAAAAAACCCAAAAAACCAAAACCAAAAACCAACAATACCCCCTCCCCTAATCAGGCATAGAGAACACTCTGCATCTGCAGTGCAGAGAGCAGACACACCCCTGTATTCCACAGTCCATATCTTCATGGAGATATGTGAATAAGTTAGTAGTAAAAATCTCCAGACTGATTAAGAACATAAAAAGGTAGTACTTTAAAGAGGTTTTTTTGTTTTGTTTTGAAGTATAGCTCTTGGGCTGTTTGTTGCTTTCAGAGGGCTGGAGTTCCATTCCCAGTACCCACATCCAGTGGCTCACAACTGTCTGAAATTCTGGGTCCAGGGTATTCAATACCCTATACTGGCCTCTATGGGAATGAGGCATACACACAGATTCATAGAAGAAGAATTGTTAAAAAAGTATAATTTTAATGTAAAGAGATTCCTTATAAAGACAAAAAATACAAACTACAAGGGAAAAGATTGTTAAATTTAAATACAGCGATGAGCTCTTCTATACTAAAAGACCACATTAAACAAAAACAAACAATAGTATACAAGAAAACATTTACTACATATAGCTGGAAAAGAATTACTAACCATCAGTATATAAAAAAATTACAAATTGATAGAAAAGTCATGGGAAAGATGGAAGTAAAAATGGCAAAGGGAATGGGTAATGTTTGGGACAGGAAGCATAAAATAATCCTATCTTCCCATCCAGCAGTGGTGGTGCACACCTTTAATCCCAGCACTCAAGAGGCAGAGGAAGGCAGATCTCTGTGAGTTCAAGGCCAGCCTGGTCTACAAAGTGAGTTCCAGGACAGCCAGGGCTACACAGAGAAACCCTGTCTCGAACGCCCTCCCCCTCAAATCCTATCTTCCCTATCTGAATAAAACAGTAAAAAGGGGGGAGGCAGGGCAGACAGACAAGGAGTGGGCTTGATGTGAGAGATATGGATAGATACTAGAATGAGACTACAGAGGTGTAAGAAGTGTGATCAAGCATTAAAATACAGTTGTATTATTGGCAGGTGTAGCTCACATACATAGTTATGAGGGTTTGCTAAAATTTTACCTTCAAATTACATCATCACAGATCAGATAGTAGGGAATCAGAGAACCTCTCTGGCTCTAGGTTGCTCCAGAAACAGCCAACAATGGGCCAAAACGGGCATGGCCAAATCCTTTGGCCAACACAATAAACATAAACAAACAAACAAACAAATAAATAAAATCGTCTTGCTATGCAGTCCAAGCTGGCCTCAAATCCAAGCTCTTCCTGCTTCGGCCTTGTAAGTGCTGGAATTCCAGGCATGTCCCACCACACATACCTAGATGAACATTTATTCTCATAGTTGATACTTAAAGAATGGAGATGGTTAACATGTGAAGACAGGCTTATATTTTTTCTGCATAGTACCACTTTTATGAATCACAACAATGTACTCTCACTTTGAATAGTGTATGTACTGCTCTAAGTCACTCAGTGGCGCTACCTACAATTGATGCAGCCACATGAGAAGTGAGTTCATGAAAGTACTTTCTGAGATTGCTGGTGAAGGCATTGCTTGGTGCGATTTTTCTGTAAAGCATTGCTTTCTGGAAGCTGATTTTAAAATCTACACGTTCTAGATGATTTTAGGTAAGGGACAGAGTTATTGGCAACAGGAAGAGAAGGGAATGAATCGTGACTTGTGAGCATGGGTCTTCAAGAAACCCAGGCTGTCTTTATGTGTAAACAGGTTTACCTTCTCATTACAAATGATACTTCGTTTTAAAAAAAAAAATCTGAGTAGACTCCTCCATCATGACTGTGCATTATAAAAAAAAAGACTGTCTGATAAATTCATCTGTTGCATCCAATTTCCTTTAACCTTAGTAATTCCTCCTTTATTCCTGTGTATACTGGAATTATTAACCTCATCTGAGCACTTACCACAAGAGGAAGGCCTTTTAGTGGAAGAGAGAGAAAAGACAGAGGCACCCCTCAGGCTTGTCTCATTCTATTGTTCTATTAAACAAACACACACAAAAAAAGATAGAAATCTAACTAGGAAACTGATACTTCAAAGTCTTCTATTCACCTCTGTGAAATCTGGCCTGACTATGAAATCAGGTGAGTTTAGTAAAGAATGCAGATTGCTTTATTTTAAGTCCTTTATCACTAGTGCTAAGACAAAAAGTAGACAAAACAAAACATGACATCTACTTTTCTGGAGTCAATTTTAATGCCAAGTGTAATTACTGAAGGAGAGATGTATCTCGCACATTAACAGCAACAGTGCTACAAAGAACAATGCCTGGAACTGCTAGTAAACATTTCAACCAACATGGACTTTTGAAAGAAGAATGAATAATCAATATGGTGATAAGATCTCAGGACTAAGAATGATTTATTTATATTATTAAAATAATCTTAGTAAATTAATAAAATATACTCGAATCAAATTAACAGAAGCCAAGTAGGCCGTAAGTCAGTGCAGAAAAAGGAAGAGGAGAGTTATAAGTCCAAGGAGGGGTCAGGGATATGGGGAGAAGGAAAGGAAGCAACTGTGGCATTCTCAATATTAAGAGACAAAGCAAAAGTTTCCTACCTTGTGGTTTAAAACTAGAGATGAGTTAAGACCAGTGTAACTTGGTCACTAGGTTGGAAAAACAAATCAGAGGAAACACTGAGTTACTAGGTTCATCCTTAAAGAAAATCTAGAATTTGAGAAGATGACAAAGAACAAAGCAGACATAAATATTCCCAGGTGAGTGAGTCTCTCGAAGAGGCAGGGAAGTAAGAAACCAGAAATACCAGGGAGCCATCTTTCTCAATCCAACAGTATTGTGTGGGCCAGATAATCTACCTTGAAAGAGGCCAGCTTATCTGTGTACAGAAAGATGCTCAGCAGGTGCCAGTAATACTCTATTTTGACAGCTAAAAATATCTCTAGATATTCAAGGGAAAGGGGCAAATCCCTAGTTAGAACCATTTCAGTAAAAGAAAAAGTACTACTTTTAGATGCCTCTTCCTCTCAGATGTGATGCTTGTACTATCCATTTTCCTAGTAATTTGGTAAGAATAACACCAGACCGCTAGAGTCAAGACTGCTTCTGCTTCTGGTTTTAAGGTGATGTGTCAAGCAATCTGGCATTTCTTTCAGATTTCTTATAGTGTAGTGAGACACAAGCATTTAACCATTCCCTATAGCTTCACATTCTGTTTCTTTACCTAGTCCGTAAGCTTCTTCACAATAGACTAGACTTATACTTGTAAGTTTTGCACTAATACCTTGATCAAAATAGAAGCACTTGCAGTTTGAAAATATTTTATATTCAATAAAAGTAGCTGTATTTCATTTTAAAAGAATACTTTTAAAATTCACTTATTTAAAAATATTTTATTTACTCTGTGTGTGTGTGTGTGTGTCTGTCTGTCTGTCTGTCTCTGTGTGTGCACACATGCGCACATGTACACAAGAGTCTAGAGGACAATTTGTGGGAATCAGTTCTCTCCTTCCACCATGCTGGTTCCACCATAATGGTTCCAGATTTTCAGGTTTGGTGGCAAGTGCCCTCACTTGCGGAGCTATTTCATTGGAGCTTCCCTTAATTTCTAAAATTAAATTATCATTCTCCCTTCCTCTCCCCCCTCCCTCTATGTTTCTGTCTCTGTCTCTCTCTGTGCATGTGCAGGCAGGATGCACATTTCCATTTTTTCAGTTTTAAAACATGCCTTACTATATCATGATCTTGAATCTCAAAGTAGACCAGCTCTGACTGCCCCTTTCATCTCACCTCTGCAGAGTTTGCTCCAATAACCCTGCTGTGCTATGATGCTTTATACAACGATAACTAAATGGATGACCATCTAAAACACACCTGTATGGAGAAACTTTGTGTTTTGGAATCTGGGGTAGGAGCACATTCACAGCCCTTCATTTATCTGTGTACAGCAGTATTAAACTGAACACATCCTATGTGCAAGCCAAAGTATTAAGGGTAATAGGTGAAGACAGATTTGGTCATTGCCCACAGGGAGCACATACCCTTAGTGACTGAGACATGTAAGAGAAATGGACAAGAAAATAAGCAGCACAAAGGAAGTTAGCACAAATCTATTCACAAGGTATGAAAAGGGAAGGGAGTTGCTATCGAAGTATAACACTTGGGAGCTGTTGAGTTGTGGTATGCACCTTTAATCCCAGCACTAGGGAGAAAAAGGCCAGTTTGGGCTACATAATGTGTTCTGTTCCAGCATAACCAAGGTTATATACAGAGACCATGTCTCAAAATACCAATAATAATAATAACTAATAATAATAACAATAGAAATATAAAACTTATAAATTTTATAAAAGTGGATGAGGCTTGTTAGACAGGCTGAGGAGCAGGATATTCCATGGAAGGATAGTACTGTGAACTTAGGAAAAGCCAGGAAGACGGATTTGACATTCTTTCCTGAACTCAAGGACAGGGGATTGAAGATTTAATTTCTCTTATGTGGCTCTAGAAGGCCTTAAGACTCACTTTACACAGGGAAATAATAAAATCAAGAGAGACTAAGATGTATTTAGAAATTTTGAATTTTAACTCCTAGTAATTAAGTATTTAATAATGTTCTCTGGAACTCAAATTAAAAAAAAAAACAAACCCATCAAACTAAAGCACATTCCAACCCCTGAATGGACTCTGAAACAGGATTTGTTATCACGAAATAAATATATAACTCATGGCAGGAAAACCTGTGGCAAGAAAAATAGTATTGTTTTCCTGTTCTTTTATTTTACTATGGGTTTATACTGGGTTATGCCCAAAAAACAAGTGAGGGAACAGGCAAGCATCTTTTTCTTTTATTAAAAAACACATTTTTAGCCGGGTGTTGGTGGCGCACGCCTTTAATCCCAGCACTCGGGAGGCAGAGGCAGGCAGATCTCTGTGAGTTCGAGGCCAGCCTGGACTACCAAGTGAGCTCCAGGAAAGGCGCAAAGCTACACAGAGAAACCCTGTCTCGAAAAAACCAAAAAAAAAAAAAAAAAAAAAAAAACAACAACACATTTTTTCATATAATATACCCTGATTACAGTGTCCCCTCCCTCTATTCTTCCCAGTTCTTCCCTACCTCCCTTCTCACCTGACCCACCCCCTTCCTATCTTTCATTAGAAAACAAACAGGCATCTAAAGGTTAATAATAAAATAAGATAAAACAAAAAACAAATAACACTGGAATAGGACAAAACAAACAGAAGGAAAAGAGCACGAGAAAATGCACAAAAATCAGCTACAGATGCAGAGATCCATTCGTTTGCACACACAGACATCCCATAAGAACACAAAGACAGAAGCTGTAATATATTCACAAAGAACTATAGTATAGAAGTGAGAAAAAAAAAGATAATTTTTGAGAGAGAGAAGGCAGGGAGGGCGAGAGAGAGAGCCCCTGACACAACTTTATGAGACAAGGAACCTCCAAAGATGCCACTGAGTTTCTGTTGGCCATCAACTGGGCATGCAGCCTGTCCTAAGAGTAGTTTGTTTTCAGTGAGACTCCCTTGGAGAAAACTAAATTTTCATTTGTAAGTAGTTACTATCTTGGAGACACCTTTCAGCTCTAGGACCCCATCTGGTGCAGACCTGTGCTATGCATGCTTGGACAAGCAATTTCTAGTACTTCCTGTATCACCTCTTCTATCCAGAGGTTTCGCTTTTTTACATTTAAGTGGGCTACAATGAGATGACTAGAAAGACAAAATATAATGTGGGTTGATTTGTGCAGCTATTTCTTAGGTATTTGGTAACAACAGCGAGAAAACCAACTAGTAACTAGTGCCTATCTAAATAATGGAGATGAAAACAAACATGGATTTCATTGTTCATGCTGGAAGAGACTGAATTTCAAAAAGATGTCAGTGAAGCTGAAGGTAATTATACCAAATATCAAAATCAGTCTGGAGAGAGGCTTTATCAGGAACTAAGGCTTCAAGACGAGTGGCTAGAACCATATTATAGCATACTCAAGTTTAAAATGATTCTATTTTAGAGGGTTATAAAAAATATATCGGCCAGAAGAAGAATTCTGCAGAAATCATATGTGGTCCACACAGCCTCAAGTATTTGTTTACTCACCCTTTTTATTAAGAAACAAAACAAAACAAACAAAATCCCCTCAGAGTTTCTATGTGTAGCCCTGGCTGTCCTGGAACTTGCTCTATAAACCACGATAGCCAAACTCAAAGATGGGCCTACCTCTGCCACACTTGCTGGTATGTGGTGTGTGTGTGTGTGTGTGTGTGTGTGTGTGTGTGTGTGTGACCGACCATGACTGGCTCTTATTTATCATGGGGCCCTTTAGAGAAAGAGTCTGTTGACCTTTGTTGACCAGGAAGGCAGCTTGTAAAGGGTGAGAAGACAGAGGGAGAGGGCACAAGGGCATGTAAACTGGGGCTGGAACATGGTTTCTGAAAATATCAACTGAAGACCAAGTATTCAAATGTCTGAGACTAAGGAACATCTCATTCAAACACCCACAACTGCTTTCTTTGTAATATTTTAAGAGATAAACATACTGGCATACTACATATATAATCTGAGCACTCAAAAGCTAAGGCAGAAGAAGAGCAAGTTTACTGCTAGTTGGACTATGCATTAGGTTCTAGGCTATCCTGGGCTACAGGAAGACTCCTCTCAGTAACTTCCCTCAAAAGTGTTTTCTGAGAAAATGTGAACGTGGGTAATTTATTCACAAGCCAATTTTATGAATGTAGTTCCTTCTTAAGCATAAGTACACAAAACAGATCTAGAATTTACAGCATGTATTTAGATGAAACAAAATTATTTTGGAGCTCAAACTGTGGAGTGAGAATGAATAGGTTGTTCTTTTTAAAAAATTAAATGAGCACCTACTCTCTTCCTGCTTCACCCTTTTCATTATATTTAAAAAACTGATATACACTAAGTGCATGTATGTGCAAGGCTGTGCGAAGTGTGGAGGTCAGAGGACAATTTTTGGGAATCAGTTAATTCTCCATTATGCAGGACCTTGGAATTAAACTCAGGTCATTTGGCTTGGCAGCAAGTGAGTGCCTTTACCTACTGAGTCATCATGTTGGTCCATGAATAGATTTTTAAGAAACAATATAATGTCTCAAGAAAGCAGACATCTTGGGTTGAAGACATAGCTCAGTTAGGAGAGTGCTTGTCTTGCATTCATGAAGCCCTGAGTTTCATCTCCAGCAGCCTAAAAAAAACTGGTCTCAGTTGTTCAGCATGCGGGTAAACCCAGCACTTGGATGGCAGAAGTAGTTTAAGGTCATCTTCAGCCACCTAATGAGTTTGTAAGTTCAAGGCCAACCTGGAATATATGACATCATGTCTGGGAGGGGGTCGGGTGCAGATCTTATAGCTTTTATTTTAATAGACAAAATTGCAGAGTAATTCACCAATTGCCAATCAAAAGTACTGTTGAAGAATGTGAATAAAGATATAAATAAGAGTGAAGTAGAATACATATTTATTTTTTTTCTTTTTAAGATTTATTTCTTTTTACTTCATGTGTATATGTGTATTGTATGTATGGGTATTGTGTGCATGGCTGGTGCTCAAAGAGGCCAGAAGAAGTCACTTGGATCCGCTGGAACAGGGTTCTCTGGAAAAGCAACAAGTTCTCTTATCTACTGAGTCATCTTTCTAAGCCCTAAATAGTTTTGAATCCTCACATGAAAAGCGCTGTTATTTGCTCCTATATATTATCAATTAAGCAAGATATGAAGAAAAAAAAAACTAACACAGTATATTTTCCCCTAACTATAAAATGATACAAATTAAGAGGAAAATTTTTTTAAGGGACTAGGGAGATGGCTTAGTGGATCAGAGTACTAGCTGTGCAAGCATGAGGATATGCATGTGAATCCTCAGCACCCATGTAAAAAGCCAAACACAGCTGTGTGTGCTTACAACCCCAGCATTGTGGAGTGGAGACAGGTGTAGCCCCGGAGTTAACTGGCCAGCCAAACCAGCCAAACTGGCAGGCACTGGGTTCAATAAAAGATCTTGTCCTGTCTCAAGGGAATAGACAGTCTCCAGGGACTTAATTAGAGAATAAAGGAAGACACCCTACATGCTCCACTGGCCTGTGCATGAACATCCACAGGTGTGCACATCTCCCTCCTTGACATGCAAACATCACACATACACACAAACAGTAACAAGACATCCTTTGCAAAACACCCCCAATGAAGAATAAGCAAGGTACTACAGGAAGGCAGCCTGGACATTAGTGAGGCCAGCAGTCACTATGGCTGAGACACCAGAAAGCCAAAGGGAAGCTAATGAGGATCCACAGTGCTGGAAACTTCATATTACCTTTGTAAGAACTGAGTAGATGTAGTCAACTTAAGATTGCTTTCTTTCCTGAAGTAGCAATACAATTACTATCCACAACCCTGACTCTATTTATGAAGGAAGTGAAAGGCAATTCACTGGAGACATTAGAATCTTAGTTTTAGACAATCACACCTAAGACCAGACAAGTTTTTCCAAAGTTAAGAAGCAAACAATGACATAACATGACTACCAGCACTAATTTTAAGTTTTATGAAAAGATCCTTTACTGAGTTGTAATAAACTATGTTTCCCTGGAGCTGAGTTGGTTTACTCTTCTTTCTTCATTTAATTCTAAACTTTCAAAGCATCTGAGTATGGTTAAAGCTACAGTCAATCAAGTTCCCACATGAAATATTAATGCTCTCATTTTTTTTACTGGTGGGCATGTTTTATTTCAACAAGCATCAACATGCTATCATTACTGCAGCTCATTCCTGCTAGGGGAAATGAGAGATTTAGGAAAAGCTAAAAGCATGCTCCTCTACCCCACTAGGCAGGAGGCAGTAAATGCAGCATATGCTAGGCCACAGGAACCTTCCTTTTCTGTAGAAGTGAGGACTGGCTTTTGATCTTGGCTGCTGAGATGTTCTTACCTCTGTAGTACAGAACATTACAATTACAAGACAGATACCAATCCCATTTCCATGTGACAGATGGAGAAACTCAAGTACAAAGAAGTTCCTATGGTCACAAAAGGTAGAGCTACAATGTTATCATTATGGTGATCTTGAGACCATAGTTTCAGCTTGACCACTAATCATTCCATGATCTCATTTAAACCTCACTATGTACTCATTAGACAGGTGATAATAGGAGACAATCTCAGCATAAGTATGTGGTAGCTGAATAAGCTAAGAGATGTCTCCTTGCAGAACCATCAAGCTAGAAAAGGAGTGAAAAAAGTAAGAAATTCAATTTCAAGATGAGAAAACTAAAGGATATTATCTTTATTTTCAGGAGATGACATTTCCTGGTCAAGTATGAAGAAAAATAAATCTGATCAATGCAGTGTCACCAGTCAAAAGAGATGGTGTTTTCTTTTTGCGTTACTTGTTCTTTTTCAGATGCATTTAACAGTTTAATGAATCACTTTCCCATCAAAATTCATTTTTATTATCTTCTCTGTTAGGACTGCCACAAAAATTCATGTAACAGCATGTCAAAGAGATCCAGGGTCAAAATATGATTTGTTCTTTGCAGATTGAATCTGACAAAACGAATCCTCTTTATAGTGTTTACATTTTCTAACTAATTACACAAGTATCTTTAAATCACTTTTACTTGTCTCTTTATATACAAGCAATGCTTATTGAGTTTCATAAAAATAAAGACACACCCATTTGTTTGTGTGGTCATTAAGTTACAAGCCCCAAAAACTCCTCTAAAAAACATTAATTCAAGATCCAGTTTCCTGCATTATGAAGTAAAAGTCTTCCCAATGATTGCAAAGTCCTCTCAGAATACCACAAGAATCACTAGTTCAAAGGCACATCAAATGCAGATTAGGGGAAGAAGGTAATTAGCGCCTGCAGCTTTGTTTAGGGTTCTCAGTGCCAAGAACTTCGGTCAGAGCACATGCACCCAGTCCTTGCACATTATAATTAGAAGAGGGAACGGATGCAACTCTATATTATGATTACTAAAAACAGTAAGTGTCATAACTGCCAAAAAGAACTCACAAACTTTCCCACCAAATCACCTTACAGCTTTGTTTCTTTGTAAATACTTCCCTAAACATTCTTTAGGAGAATATTTCATGGGTATTTTGATTTTTTTTTTTTGGCTCACCCACTGTTCAATATGAATGCCTAGGACATATATAAAGCAAGGGCTTGTAACCTGAAAAAAAAAGGCTTGGCACCAGTAAGATTGATGTATTAGATTGGGAAGGTGAGCATTAAGACATAATTATTTGCTCTGTCTGACACTTCAGATTTTAAAACAGAAAAACTGTAATAGATACAACTCAAACTGACATCACAAGTTTCAACTTGGTCTTCGTTACTTATGATTCAGTTGATCTTTGAAATAATCTATTTAATTGGCACCAGTGGCTCAGAAACCCCTTCACTATCCTCAAAGCATCATGCCAAACTGCATCCTTCAAAGTCAGCTGAGGGCATCCTGTGTTGACTTATTTTATCAATGGCAGGGGCAAGACAGTCCAAATAACATGGTAAAGTTAGAGCAGCAAGTGACAGAGCTGTGTCTGAATTCAGGTATGCCTGAGTTCAGCCAATTGTTTTACAGACGATACCATGATGATCAATTATAAATGCAGTTTGTAGCTATTTGGTATACATTTTGAGACAGACTTACTATTAAATACACAAGCATCTAGAATTCTAGATGTCTTTATATTATGTTTATTAGAGAACTATAAATCTGAAATACCCATGAAATAATGTAAGTCAGTTTAAAGCTATTAGTGGTCCACTGACCATATTTTCTCTCTTTTTATTTTTATTTATTTATTTATTTATTTTGGTTTTTCGAGACAGGGTTTCTCTGTGTAGCTTTGCGCCTTTCCTGGAGCTCACTTGGTAGCCCAGGCTGGCCTCAAACTCATAGAGATCCGCCTGCCTCTGCCTCCCGAGTGCTGGGATTAAAGGCGTGCGCCACCAACACCCGGCCGTCTCTTTTTATTTTTATTTAGGACTACCAATAAATCCAACACATTCATAATTTGATCTTTTAAAACATTTGGCACTGTCAACATTCTCTTCTAATATACAGTTTCTATATTTCTGATAGCCAGCTTACATTGAAAGTGACTACTTAATGTTAAAATATCGTGGTAAGAGAGATAGCTTAAGAGTTAAGAGAGTTTGCTGTGCCAGCATGAGGATCAGCATTACCCCAGCACGTACACAACAAGGTGGACACATTCCATGCACACCTTCAACCCCACCAAGGGGAAGGGGACAAGGACAAGACTAGGCCGGATCTCAACAACAGGGAGCCCAGTGCTTGTTTGCTTTCAAGACTCATTTAAAAAAAATAAAAAAGCAAGATACAGGTTCAAGGAGACTCTGCCACAAAGGAGATATTGGATCTTTGGCCTTTGGTCTCTGTGCATGGTATTCTACATCTCACTCCCACATGTACACACAACATACTCAAATGTACACTTAAACAAAGGAAGGAAGGAAGGAAGGAAGGAAGGAAGGAAGGAAGGAAGGAAGGAAAAAGGCAGGCTGGCTGGCTAGAGAAGTTAATTTAATGTATTTAAGTCTTTTTCCACATGGCAAACCTTGCAAGTACCTAAAGTTGAGAATTCAAATTTCTTACAGGTCTCCTTTAATGTAAACTAAATCTCTCAAAATACTTCCTGTTTGGAATTGACCACTTATCAGGTATCATTTTGGCTCTCTGGAATTAACTAAGTGGGTACTGTCTCTTCTAGATAACTGTCCCAACACCTGAATCTGCCCATCAATCCTTTCTTCAAGTGTTTTGTCCCTTCTAGATACCCAAGAACTGTACATTTAACCAGGGTAAAGATGCTATTTCTCTTTCCCTCTCAATGACTCTGATTTGGATTTACTCTGAGCTGCTAGTGTTTCCCTTAAAATCAGAGGTGAAATGTGAGCTGACCAGCATGTGGTACAGAAGACACTACATATTACAAAATCACTCAAATTTATCCTTTGTTTTTATTTAATTCTTGTTTTCATCTTCTAAATTGACTACTAAAGGCTTACCTCTAGCCTTTAGTTTCTACCTTTTCTAGTTTAGTACAAGCACTGAATACTTTTAATAAATTGTGAGTTTAGTTCAGAAATTATTTTTCCATGGCATACTAAATTTTGAACTGTTTCACAATGTGATTTCAGTTTATTTCCCAGCTTTGTCAGCTTTTAATATAGTAACAATTTTGACCCACAAAACTCAGACTATCCATCATTCTCTACACATATTTCTTGCTTTCATAATAGTGTGATGACTAACCTTTTTCTCTTTGTATCTTAGCATCATCTAGTAGACACAGTGCTAATACTCAACATGATAAATTAGGTTACACCATTTAGAAATAAATAAGTGATTCACTTTGGGTGAGTAGAGACCTGTCCCATGACCATCAACTTTTCTAAGGCAAATACAATGCCTCCTCCTGAAAACACAAACAACACAACCTACTACGGACAGCTGCTGGGGTTACCACCTCATGGCAATTATATGCCCTTGTTTGCTAGCTTAACTTCTTAAAAAGTTACTTAATTTTACTCCTTTTAGAAGCCACAGTTGTCTAAAAAAGTGAAGTTAAGTGCTTTATACAGGCATTCAATCATTTCATTTCACTTCTAAGCTTCAAGATTTTGACAACTGCTCTCTCATTTACACTGTTCATTCTATTTCTTACTTTTGTGTGTATGTGGGTGGTGGTAATAGTATTAGTAAGGATGGACCTCACAGCTTACACAAATAATCAATTCAGTTACAGCCCCAGCTCTTCACTTCTGAAACATGATTGTGCTCACTGTTGAACAGAACCAGAAGGCTAAAGCTCCAGACATCCTGCTCTCTTCTCCACCTCGTCCTCTGTCTTAGGGTTTCTATTGTTGTGAAGAGACATCATGACCACGGCAACTCTTATAAAAGAAAACATTTAATTGAGGTGGTTTGCTTACAGTTTCAGAGGTTCAGTCTATTATCATCATGGTTGGAAGCATGGTGGCATGCAGGCACACATGGTACTGGAGAGGTAGCTGAGAGTGGTACATCTTGCAGGCAACAAGAAGTCAAACCTAAAGCCTGCCCCCATAGTGACATTATTTCCTCCAACAAGGCCATACCCGCTCCAACAAAGCCACATCTCCTAATAGTACCACTCCCTGTGGTTTATGGGGGCCAATTACATTCAAATTACCACATCCTCACTATCTGTACCTCCTAGCCCAACGTCCTCCAACCTTTCATTTATCTTACTGTGCTCCCTCACAAGCTTGCAGAGCTCTTGTTGCTTCTCTGCTGCTTTCCCTTCAGAAAGGATCTGATCCTGCCTAGCCTGCTATGTTCTGTATCACCAATGAAGCTATGGAGCACATTTGTTCATCTCTAAGCACCTGGGACTCAGTCTTGTAATGAAGACATATCATGGTGTATTTGGCTGACTTCTTTCTTTATAAACAGTGTATGACTGAAAACACTGTGTGACTTCAACTTGACTAGACTATAGCTATTACAACACTTTCCTACAGAATCATGCCTGCTTATCAAAGCTGGAATTGAGAGAGAAATATGTACACTGGAGTTACCAGAAAAAATTAAAAGGAATACCTCTGATACTGCACAGTCAAATGACTGAACTTGGAAATTATGGAGAATTAAAAAGTTGTAGACCAGAGCCAAATTACTTCTATCTATCTTTAGTTACTTAATGAAGGCCAATCATGATCCACTTCTGTGTCTGACCTAACATTCTAGAAACTATCAAGACCTATAAACTGTATTCTTTGCAGAACACAAGATTTTGCCAATCTAACAGTAAGAATGCCATCAGGTAGCACTTGAACCTATAGTTTGCTCTGCTGTAACCCCCATAACTATGGTCCCTACCAATGTATTTGGTAAATGCCTAGATTTGTAATTTTGTTACATAACTAAAAAAATTCATATAACCACTCTCACAGTAGAACATGCCCTTTGGGCAATCTGAATCCCTGTTCCCGGGCCATGGTTACTAATACCTGGTTCAAAAATACATTGTACTTATTCCCTTTGAGGTCAAGGCTGTTTTGCACTGAGAAATGGGACTTTGTGAGTAATGTATTTAGTAGTTCCCAAATATGCTCGAACACCGGCTTAAAAACTTGTAAAAACTTAAAAACAAAACAAAACAAATCACCTATTAACAAATTATTTGTAAATCTGTAAGAACTATCTCCTCAGAATCATGGAATAAATATCACTAAATGGCAAGGAAACTTCTTATTGGAGAATCAACTGCCTGAACTGTGAAAGCAATCTGTCAGAAGGAGCAAACAATACTCTCCCTGATCCACTGTTAACATCAACTGAAAACAGAAGGGCTAAACAGGATTTCTAAAGTTTCTTTTGACACTACTGTCTACTTTACTGGTAGAAAACCAACTGTGAAATCTACACCTCTGTAATTTCAGCAGCTGAGTTTGAAGTCTGTTTCATTATAGGAATCTGGTTCTCTTGCACTGCAGTGCTAAGACATCCTGGCATTCTTCCTCACTGACTTCCTTCCTGATTGCAGCAGACAGGTTACAGCAGGCAGTGCTTTCTTTAGGAGGTTTACTGTGCTAAAATACTGTCTGTGTTTTCTTCCACTGACATGATGCAACCATTGCTCTGTTTATATTCTACCTGTGTACTATATTTCTTGACCCAGCTATCTTTGGGAAACTACTATACACGTTATTACCACACCTTGAATTTGAAGATGAAAACCTGGAAGGATGTTTTATTCATCACTACTGTTATCATACTACATGGAAATTAAGATTACCCCAGTAAATCTGCATTTTTATACTATGTTCATAGAAACTGTATCAAGACCCAAGATTGGTCTTTTGTAGAGACTCCCCAAATTAAAATATCAAAAGTTGACAGATACGGAGATAGATTGAGGACAGAAATTAATCTATGATCCAAGTTAGTCATTTTCTTTGCCAAAGTGGTTTTAGACAAGTCCTTTCATCTTCTCAAAGCTGTAGTTGTCACATTCATGTAAAAAACAAGGATTCAGATGGGCAGCAATCTCAACCTGTTCTCTGCTGTGACACACCAGCAACATCACCCGTGACCGGTGCAGTCCAGTTACTTCCCCAGCAGTGCTGTGGAGAGACACCTGTGATGGGGCTGGTTCGTGGGTCTATAAAGTCCCCAGGTGTACCTGATAAACCCAGAGGAGTGAATGTCCCTGGGTTTGGGGGTCTATTTGAATTCCTCACTGTTTCCACTGCTGGGAATACTTCAGGTCTAGTTTCCAAGACTGACAGGGAAGGACTTTCCATAACAGCATACTTCACTGTTTACTATGAATGAATGGGCTTTGCTCCTTCATAGATGGGTAGTGTTTACTTTCACTTGATGATAAAGGAAGCTGTCCTTTTTAGTAAAAACTACATAGCCTGTGATGTTGGAATATGTGAGCTTGATTAGGGATTAGTTTTATGTTAATAGGATGTGCATGAGTAATACTTTGTTATATAAATCAGGAGTTACAATTCTTTTCAGGGTGACCTAATCTTAACAGCAGCTTGAGAAAACAATGAGTTCATTACTATGCCCATCAAGAAGGAAGAAAAGTAGAACTCTTTCTAATAGAAGGCTCTTGTAAGAAGTTCTTTATTCCTTCTTTTCAGAACATTCTTTCTTAGGAGTTCTTCACCTCTTTATTGTAACATGTCCTTTTAAAATCTTGGATACTGAAGAGTGTAGCCAGTAACAGAATACAGCACAGCTAAGTTCAGGAAAAAAACCCTCCATCCTTTTCCTGGAACCTGGAGTCTACTCAAGAGCCTCTGCTCTAGTAGTTTTTACTTTTAATAGAAAAGATACAGATTAGGGTTCCACACATCAAGTGGGCCTAAGGGGAGGGGAAGGAATATAGGCAGAGCTGATTAGTAGAGAGAAAAGATTCGGGCTGTTCAGTGTCAAAGTGCTCAGTCATACCTTCTGATCCCCTTTCCTGAGGTCTCTGCCACAACTTACTCTAATTTTTTATTCCCTTTACAACAGCAAATGCCCATGTTAGCACCAGGCTCTATATTTTGCTTTATCTATGTTCTGCTTTGTGTTCCTAGTTTCCACTATAATCCTAACCCACAATAACTGTGCCACAGTCTAAATGCTATACTGATGTCAAAGTTCCTCCAACAAATCCAACTGTCACATCTTTAAAGGACTCCATACGGTTTCAGAACATAAAGCCTAAACCAATTCCTTGCCAGAATCTAACAGGAATGGCTCACTCTTCCTTTCTTAAATGTCATGAGTGCAGTCTTTTCTGCGTGCCTATCTACTGGTATTCTGGTCTGAGGCCCCACCAGAATTTCCCATTAAGCTCTGATTCTCTATTCTGAAGTTGCAAAACCTCCCAAGTTCCCCCTGAAAACCAGTTCTAAAGGCCTAAGAACCACATGGACAGGTTTAATCACAGTGGTCTCATTTTGCTGGTTCTAATTTCTGCTTCAGTTTTTCTTGTTACTGTGACAAATGACCTTACTGATGCCACTAACAACAAAACAACAACAAAACCCCACCTTAGGGCAGGAAGAATTTATTTGCTTATGGTTTCACAGGGGAAGGTCTGGCAACACAGCTCCTATCATGATGCAGAAGGCGGCCAAGTGCTTTTAAGAGGAGGCTCCTGTCACAGCGGTGTTTTTCTTTGTGTTTGTCCATTCTGCATATTCTTTGAGTTACAGTTATATACTGTGTTGCTATTTCTATGAAAACTTGGGGCATTATTATCTTAAGTTTGTTCTCTGATCTTATTCCCATTCCAGTGCAGGAATCTAATGTCATCTTTATTAAATCACCCACTCTGTCCCAAATATCACCAATACTCTGGGGGTTTTCTTGTTTGCATTTTGGAGGAGGGTCTCCTGCTTTTAGTACTGCTCTTCGCCTCTTCTCTGAGTGCACCACTGTAAACAAGTTCATTGTCAAGAGCTGAACTTCTTACTGTTCTTTATTTTGCACTGTCTCCTCTGCTATTAAATGTTTCCTTTCTAACTGTGATTTTTGATATCTAAGTGTCTGTCACATGATTCCTTTTTGAAAAGCACGAGTTCTAGAATATGACATTTCAGAAAAATAAAGGTAAAGGGAGAAAAACTCTAAAAATCTAGAAATTGGTTCATTTCATACCATAAAAATTGATGAATCCTGCCTTCTTTGTGGCCTTTCCTATTTGATTTTTTTTTTTTTTAAGAAGTTTCACGTCATCTCTATAAAGCAGACAGTCTCTGGAAAGCACTGGAATAAAGTAACTGCAACCTCCCTTCGCTCACATTCCTTAGGTTGGCTTGCTTTAATGTCAACACTGAGAAAAGATTCCTGCATGATCCAACTGCACACAAGCCCATTTACTCTTTCTCTTCACCTCCTTACCATGCTCTCAGTATTAAAATGTTAGCTATTATCAGCTATTCTTTACAAACTGCTATAGGCAGGCTCTTATTACAAGTAAACTAGGAAAAGAGATTGCGAAAGGAATCTAATACTAGTGACAGTATGGGAAGCAATCAGAAGACTTACGGTTTTCACCTCTCCTTCATCAGAGGCCGACTCCGCTTTTTCTCTCATTCACTGGGGCCTAGACTTGTGATCAAACACTTGACAAAAAATGGGCAAAATGATGGCACAGCTGCACAGTAGGACACTGCGTGGCCTGAAACTTCTAACTTTCAGGGTGATTTCTTTCTTTTTTTAAAAAAATAAATTATTTACTTTTATTTTATATGCATTGGTGTTTTGCCTCTAGGTATGTCTGTATGAGAGCATTAGATCCCCTGAAACAGAAGTGACAGACAGCTATGAGCTGCCATGTGGGTGCTGGAAACTGAACCCAGGTTCTCTGGAAGAGCAGCTCAGCAGCTGAGCCATCTCCCCAGCCCCCTCAGGGTGGTTTCTTATCATGAGAACCTTGGCTACTACATATAAACAGCAAAAACTGGACAAAGGTCATGTAAATGTGCTTGCTCCAAGGTGTAATGGGAAGTTGCCAAGATGAACTTGACACAGACACAGAGGTGGATCATGGCAGACATTTTAGCACACTCAACTTCTAATAAAAAGAGAAAGGAGGAGCTGGGGGAGAGGAGGATTCAACTGGCAAAGCATTTACTAGCCAAGCATGAGGGTAGTTCAGAGCCTGTCATCCATGTAAAGGTAAGATAGGCTTGGTGACCACTAGCAATCACAGGGATCCCCAGGGAAAGCAGGCCAGCTAGACTAGCTGAATCAGTGAGCCTGGTTTCAACTGAGACCCTGCCTCAGTATTGAAGACAGAGAGTGACTGAGGAAGATACCGCTCTCTCAATAAATAAATGTAACAAAAATTGTTATAGATTATATATTTTACATAAATGCTAGGTTTCTTTCTTCATATGTGATGTGAAACTCAGTTAAATATTTTCTACCAAAATTACTGTCACGAAGAGAGGCATTTAGGGCATTTTTTTCCCTCAGAGCAGTTTTAGTTTCTACAGTAACATAACCTCCTCCATTATCAGTTTCTTCCAGAGAAGTGGACATTTACATGGGGTGCTCTTGGAGCTGTAGTCTGCAGGCTTGGAGAAAAGCACAGTGACACGTATCCAGTCATGACACTATACAAAGTAGTCCACTGTACTACTAAAGATGCTCAATAGTACTGCTGACTGCTCTCCCCCTCCTCCCCGCCATCCCCAGCTCCTGGGAACCATTCATTTTTCTACTGTTCCCACAATTTGTTTCACTCGGGCACAAAGGCACATGTAGTTGTTTGAGACATCCACCTTTCCAGCAGATCTGCTTCCAAAACTCACTTTGTAACCACCCACTCTGCACCACTCCTCAGAAAAGGCTCACTGCTGTTTAACAGTTAGAGTATCTTTTGCCCCACTCCATTCTCCAGAAACTCACAGTTCTGCTGGTAATCACTGCATACATGTAATTTTTAGTAGTGCTGAGAAGGAACAGTGTGCATACCTAAATAAGAAAACTGAGATTATTGGTTTTTTTTAAATATGTACATAGTTATGTAACTATAAAGGATGTGATTTCCAGCTTTAACATTGCAATTTAAATGTAAGAGCTTTACACAGTCTTTCTAATGCATTCAGGAGATTTAAGTCCACAGTGACATACCATCTTAGCATTATACATTTAAAACCGGCTTTGAAAAATTTTAAATTGCCTTTTCTTTTTTTCTTAAATTTGTACTTTTTCTACCCTAATAAGACTTTCTTGCTTTGCTGATCATCTTGTGATAATTCTAAAGAATAATTTTTTTTTTAAAAAAAGGCAAATAAACGGGAAAGGAATTTTAAATTTTAGTCACATGAATACAGATCTCTAAGAGTTCTGTTTCTACTGGACTGGGTTAGCATTAGACTTAATCACACAATTATACAAATATATTAAAGACTTTAAAGAACTATCATTAAGGACAAAAAGCACATTGAAATTCATTTTTAAAGAAGAGAAAAATGACCTAGTTGCCTATTCCCTAGTGAGTTCTTGTAAAAATAAGATATTCTACTTACTGCTATGGCCAATTTAAAAATTCTATTTAATTTTTGAAATTGTGAAACAAGGTTCAAAGAGACATTTTTACATCAATTAAATCAGAAAAAGAATCATAATATCCCTTATTTGCTTGAAACTTTAGTCATATATCAGAAAAAATGACAACTGAAAGTCTGTTTTCACTGTAACTACTGAGAAAATGTAAGTACATCAGGTAAAGAGTAATTATTCCAACTTCCAGACCACACTCCGAATCTCAGGCCTGTCACTTTCCCATACCTGCTGCCTGGAATGCTAGAGGCAGTAAAGAGGAGTCTCTAGGACCAGCTCTCCTCACGAGCAGGTGTTCTGGAATGTCAGTTTAGGTACTGAAAATCTAGAAATGGATTTCTCTAAGCTATCACTCTTGTGTATGTCAATGCATACCTCCCACAGGAAGCATCCTCACTTAAAGTAAGCTGTCAGAGTGAAGGTTACAAAGGAGTGAAACACAAATATCAGTAGCAGTAAAACAGTAAGTTTATTCTATTACAGATCTTGGGATTACCAGATGGAAGGAAGGAAAAACGGTTCTGGATGGAAGAAAGACTGAAGCTAAATTAGTGTTAAGGGCTTCCTGACAGACAACCCTCCTAGGAACGATGTTGTATGACAGTCCAGAATGTGTCCGCCGCTCCGCAGTTATGCCTGAACAAATGGCATCCATTTCCAACCTTGTGCTGTTCAACCTGGGGTCTCACAATGAGGTAACTGAACCCTTTCTTCTTAACAGATATATTTTTGTTGTCGTTTCCCCTTAAAAAGTAGAGTTTCATGTAGCCCAGGCTGCCCTCTGACATACCTTGTAGGGAAGGATGTCCTTGAACATCTCCCTAGTAATGGAATAACAGGCATGCACCACCATGTGGTTTAAGGTGTTGGAGCCCAAACTCAGGAATTCATGCATACCAGGCAAGTATTCT
>CABHPQ010153668.1:0-25207 GCA_902168405.1 Peromyscus aztecus | reverse complement strand
CATCCTTACTGGCAAGTAGGAGGCAGAGAGAGCTAATTGAGAATGGTGTGGGCCTTTTGAAACCTCAAAGCCCACCCTCAGTGATACACCTGAACTGTACCATGTGAAGCCTGGAGCAGGGAACCCAGCTACACTTTTTCTGGACTTCAGACCCATAGAAACTATGAGATAACAAAGGATATTGTTTTAGGCTCTACATTTGTAGCAGATTGTAAGGAAGCAATAATAATAATAATAATAATAATAGCAATAATCATAATACCTCACAAAAATCCATCTATCACTAACTCAACTTTAATTCTCTATCAAGATTAATATGCAGCCGAGTGGTGGTGGCACACGCCTTAAATCCCAGCACTCAGGAGGCAGAGGCAGGCAGATCTCTGAGTTCGAGGCCAGCCTGGGCTACAGAGGGAGATCCAGGAAAGGCACAAAGCTACATAGAGAAACCCTGTCTCGAAAAACAAAACAAAACAAAACAAAACAAAACAAAACAAACAAACAAAAAGATTAATATGCGTCTCAGTAAAGTCAAACACATTAATCAATCAACTCCAGTTTTATCTCATTGTCTTTTATTGATTTATTTATTTTGAGAAAAAATTCCTTTTGAGTAACTTTGAATTCTAGGAAAAGCACAGACAGGCTTGAAGGACAGTCCCCACCAAGATGAAGACAATTATCTATGAATGTGAGGCTACGTATGGCTTGTTTCACTTAATGAATTCATTCGGTTCCATCTGTTTTTTTAAATAAATTATAGGCTTTTATTCTTTTTAGGGCATAAGAGTATTCCACTATACATATGTGCCACATTAAAAAACATCCATTTGTCAGTTAATCCAACATTTCTTTATGATAAAAGTCCTGGAGAATCTACAGATGCAGGGGACATAACTTAATAAAATCAATATACAGCAAGCCCACAGCTAGCATTATGCTAAACAGGAAAACTCAAACATTTTCACTAAAATCAGGAACAAAATAAGGATGTCCATTTTCTCCATTCCTGCTCAATATGATGCTTGAAGTCTGAGCTAGAGCAATCAGACAAATGAAGGAGATAAAGATAAATAGGAAAGGATGAAGTCAAAGTATTCTTATTTGCAGATGATATGATTCTATACATAAACGATCATAAAGAGTCTATCAGAAAAACTACAGCTGATAAACACGGTTCAGCAAGCTAGTATAGAATAGAAACACCTATTTTCCAAACTAAAGTGTGGCTCTGCTTAACTCCTCGTCTCCCTCTGCATCCCTGTCTCAGGAAATGGACTAATTATTCATGTTAGACTCCTGGTTCCCTCATAGCCATAACTTTCTCTTCATCAATATGTTCTACTACTCTGCCCAAGCCATGATTTACATCTTCGGGATCCTCGTGTGGAGACTCTTCTCCCACCTTTTTCTGTCCCTTTCAGTGACTGTTGAGATACCTTCTCAAGGCTTGTACAGCACACTGTCAAGTCAGGATCCCCCTGATCTCGCCTTGCATACTTTTCTCCACCACTTCACCATTTTACATAATCTTCATATTCCTCCCATGGTTGATAATCAAACTACTTCATGTCATTTCTGTCTTTCAGATTAGTAGTTCTAGGAAGATGTCACTTCTCTTCTCCATCACTCCTGTGTAGCACTTAGTGGGCACTTAATTCATGCTTGGCATCCTCCATATTTGGAAGCCTTCCCTAAACTTTCTGCTTTCATTTTCATTGTTCTGACATTCTCCTTTTCTTTTATAACAAGAAAAACCTGCACCCCAGGCTCTGCTGGGAATTGGGCTATTTCAGCTGCCTTGGGTGGCTTCCTCCATGGCTTCCCCCTTCCCATCCACTAGCAACATGTTGTATCTTTAGTAAAAGGAAATGTTTCTACTAATTGCATCCTCTCAGGAAATAGGCGGATTCACCCTGGGAGGATAGCATTGGCCATGGCTGTCCAAAAGGGAACCAGATGCTTTTTGGAACAAGGGTTAGCATCCCTCTGCCTAATGATGCAAAAACTTCTCACTCACAAGGGGCAGAGTTTTTCTTAGAATAATTGGGTACAAACTACTTTCCTCCTCCTATTCACTAGCACTGGAAATAAGAGAAATTAGGGTCCTGGATTCTAGGGAGGAAGGTCAAAGTTCAAAGCTCTCCTGCTTGGTGAAGATGCAAAGGACCTTTGAGGTGAATAGGGTGTGACTGTGGGTGGGAGCAGCCAGGAGGCAGGTGACCAGAGGAGCCCCCTAGTGGAAAGAGGTCCTTCGTTCTTTTCTTTCCTCCTGACTTCAGTTCCTTGAGCATGGCACACAGAGAAGGTTCCTTTATTCTCGGGTCTTGTATGTTGGCACAGAGCCCTTGACCTTCAGCACAGACTGCTCTTCTCTCCAGGGCTTCCACATCTACCCAAGTCGCCAGCGCAGGGCCGAGGGAGTTCAAGGGATTGCTCTATCAGGACAGTTCACTCGGGCAGCAAGTTTGTTGATCCCCACAGCACCTCCGTTTCTATAGGTGCCATATGCTACAATTTATACACAGACATGATTTGCCTGATTGTTGCAGTCTGGGCCTGGAATAATTTTAATTAACGGGAAAATGGTCCTCAATACACCGATTAGACCTCTTCAGGTACAACAAGATAAAAGCCTGATAATTTGGATGGAGTACTCTTCTTAAACGTCTACTGTAGGCACGGCAGCCAATGGGAAAGCCAGGCTGACTCCCACCTGACCCAGTGAGTAATTAAGAGAGGGCCTTTTCTTCTCCACCTCTCCCCCACTCTACCCTGCTCCCCAACTGAAGCTTAACAGGTTGGCGGCATAATTTGGAGACTTTCAGGGGTGTCATACTAGAAGCTTAAGCAAGAGCCAAGACATCTTCTACTCCCAGTCACTGAGCAGCTGGGGTCGAAAAGGCAGCAAGTGAGGGGAGGAAGGATCTGGGGACGGCTCTCAGCAAAGTTTGCGAGGGCCTGTGGCCATGAGTGAACTGGGTACACACAAGGCTGGTGAAGGCGCCGTGTCCCGCCTGCTCAATGTGGTGGAAAGTGAGCTTCAGGCAGGGAGGGAGAAGGGAGATCCTACGGAGAAGCAACTTCAGATCATCCTGGAGGATGCCCCACTCTGGCAGAGATTCAAGGAAGTTACTAATGAAATGATCGTGACCAAGAATGGCAGGTGAGTTTGTCTGCATCCTGCTTGTGCTGGCCCTGGGTTGGCGAGGAAGGTAAGACACCTTTAGGAATGGCGAAGCTGCCACTCTTCATTCAGAGGCACTAGGCTCTGACCGAACACCTTAAAGAAAGACGGTCTCAGCGGGCTGTCACTCAGCCAACTTAATTAATTTCTCTGAGATCCTCAGAGCCGTGGAAGATGGAGCCACCTGTCTTAGACACACGTTAAATGGGGAATTGCTTTGCAGGGGGCCATGCCCCATGCACTGGGGAAGTGGACTCAATTGTCAGAAACTGGTATTCATTTTTGACTGACTGTTGTACCCTGGAGCAGACGTGAGCACAGCCCTGTTCAGATAATGTGAATGTCGATTTTATTTGGAGACCGGAAAGTTTCCTCTTAAGCCCAGCAAAGGTGTCAGACAATTTTGATTAGATGAAGATTGGGATTGAAAGGGCAGATTTAGCTCACTGATCTAACCGAAGCATCTGGAGAACTCAATCAGTGGCTCACAGGACCAGGGGCTAAAGCAGCTTTCCTGTGGAGAAGGGGCGACGACCCACCTGCTGAGGAAGCAGTTTGGAACCAGGAATTGGAGAGACACGGGCCTGGGCAGAGAGGAATGTGTAAAATGCTTCCTTGAGGGTGGATGTTCAGTTATGATTGTGTGTTTGTGACTGTGAAAGCTGGCAGGGTCACAGTGAATGACGCCTTAATACCCTGTCTCAGGGAAGAGAAGGTTTCTCCTTTTATCCCCGCTGCAAAGAGTGGGGGTTATAGGTACGGCTCTCTGCTGGTATTTCTCAGATTCTGTGAAGCTGAGTCTGCTAAGGGGCTTTTGAGGCAATATTGAAAGCTTGCACTTAGCAGAGGAGATGCAAGTGTTTTGAAAGAGACTCGCTGCTCAGCCACGCTGACTCCCGATATGGTGCTCACAAATCGTTTGGTACCCATGGGCACAAAAGTACGAGACATCGAAGGACATTTGCAGTGATGTTGGTTGAGCCAGGACTCTTATTCTGACACCTTGAGAGAACTTTGGCTTACAGAGAAAAGTTGAAGCCAGCTGAATTTCAGGCTGGCTTTTGTCCTTGAGTAAGGTGCTTCCATTCCCGGTGTCTTAGCTTTCTAATTTCAAATAAGACATGGCATGTAGAATGAGCTATTCCTTGTACATCTGGAAGAAGTATGGACCCGAGGGCCGTGGCATGACAGTGACCTGCTCTGTGAGTCAAAGTTATACTGTAAATAAGTCATTTTATAAACTGCAGTTACAGCAGTAGCAGAGCTATCAACCTGTGTCATAAAGACATTTTTTTCCTTCTAAACAGACCCCCACATGTGTATCATAAATTTTATTGCTTTGAATATTTGAAAATTTAATTTCACTTGTTTCTTTTCTTGATAGAAAATATTTTTAAGTTCAAAGAATTGCTCTAAATTAAGTGGATTTACAGAGAAACTCTGTCTCAAAAAACAAACAAACAAACAAACAAACAAACAAACAAAAAACCAAACAAAAAAAATTTAAGTGGATTTAGTCTCTTTTCAAAGATGAGTGATGACGCAATTATAAAATTAATCATTTCTTGTTGTGGGTGGAACATTCGGCTTGTGCTTTATTATTCTTTATTTGACCATCAAAGTGGCCCTCTGTTACAATACAAATAAGTACAACCAATACATTAAAATACGGTTCAAGTATTTTAGTAAAGGCAATAGAAGTCTCTGAGACATCATTAATTCAATTTGATAGTAAATTATAGCAGAACGTACCTTTGCCATTTGAAAAGAGTGTTTTTTACCTTTTTAAAAACCCCAGTAAAGTTTCTTTCAGTATTTAAAGTTTAAAATGATTTATATTTAAAGTCATTCCTAGTAATTATGTGAAAATTATTCTTTGTGGAAACAGTGCACTTGTGGCCAAAGTCCCTCTTAGTTATGATTGAAACCTTTTTCTTAAATTACCTTAAGTCTGCTGAGCCTTTAGGGCCACGATGTCCCCAGAGTTTGGACAGCATGCTCTACCTTGTAGATGAGGCGAGAAGATGAACCTGTAAGAAACCGCTGTGTGAATATCGATGGAGCTTGCTCAGGACCTGCTCGCACTCCCCTTGGGTTTTCAGATTCAGATTTTGGTAGACTTTATTGTTCCTCCCACAGACCACGGCCTTCCGGTTTCGTTGTTTCCGTACATCCTTCTTCCTTCCCTTCACCCCACCATCTCTTCCCCCATGTCTCCTTTTTACACATTCCTCTCTGCCCAGGCCCGTGTCTTCTCCAATTCCTGGTTCCACACTGCTTCCTCAGCAGGTGGGTGGGCGGCCCTTCTCCACAGGAAAGCTGCTTTAGCCCCTGGTCCTGTGAGCCACTGACAGAGTTCTCCAGATGCTTAGCCTTGAGCAGGCGAGCTCCCACGGTTGTCTTTCCCCTTCTTTCTGCCTTTCTCCCCATTACTAATTAAACAGCAGCAGCAACAACCACACTTTCAGCCGTTTGTTTTTTGTAAGCTTTCAGATGTAGTAGTAACTACGACACTGTTAGCTGTGCTCACTTTCACCTCCACCCTTTAAGCTTATATGTTAGGTTGCAGAAAAAATTCAATTCCAGCAGCTACACAGGCAACTAAATCAAATCTCCCCCCTCCTCCTCCCCATCCTCCTTTTCCTCCTCTTCTTTTTTATTCTTTCTTTCCTCTCTTCATTCCTCCTTTCTTATCTTTCCCCTTCCTTCCTTTCTTCCTCCCTTCCTTCCTTCTGTCTTTTCTTTCTTTCTTATTTCTTTCCAGTACTGGAGACTGCCTAGGCAGGTGATATAATATTGAGCTGTATCCCTAGGCCTCTTTTGACAGATCTCACCAAGTTGCCCATGCTGGCCCTGAACTTGCTTGAAACCCCAGGCTGGCCTTGAGTTTTTATCTCTCATGCCTCAGCCTCCTGAGTAGCCGAGCCTGTGAGCTCAGACTCAACGCAGGTGTTTCCTTTACCTATAAACACCTTCATCTGAGAGGCAAGTGCTGTATTTCATGTATGTTTCATGCAGTTTAATAATTTTGAGTTACTTAAACTTACCTTGCACAGATTTTAAGGAATTGGAAGCGTGTTCTGACATATCCGGTGCTTATGGACGATCATAAATAAGAGCTGGGAATGCAGGGTTGGAATGTGTTGATAAGTGGGGGTGCTAGTGATGCTCAGCTCCTGTTAGCAGTTTCCAGTGAGGGCAGCATGGAAGTGAGAAAAGGGAAGGGTCATACCTCAGGCCGGTTCATCTCCATGTATGGGTAGCCCGTGGATTATTTTCTCTACACTTTATATAACCACAAGAGAAGATCAATGGCATTGACGTAATCTGCTTCTAACCACATTACTGCTCTTTTCCCTCTGACTTATATGTGATTGACAACTGCAGTCGAGCTTATGCCTGCTTACTTTCATGTATTGACATTCATGTGCCATGTGTTTCGTAATTATACAACACATATGCACATGAACACACACGTACACACACACACACACACACACACACACACACACACACCCCTCAACCCCGACAGCTCTAGTGAGCCCCTGATGCCCTGATGACTGTTACTGTTTGGTGAGGAGAGTGAAGAAGGTGTTTTTGAGCAAGACCTCCTGAGTGGTGCCTTGGACAGCCTCCGTTTTTCCTCTCCTTGCAAAGTCGGTCTCATCGCTTTCCCTTTTCTTCTGTAGCCCTCTCTCCTGCCAGCCTCTTCCAGCAGGGCTATCTCCCAAGATTGCTCTTGGTGAGATAAAAACTGGACAGCTAGCTTCCCAGCAAAAGCACAGCCAAGTGTGTGGGTAAACTCAATATCCATGAGTCATCAAGCATGGTGCCTGGGGACCAATTGTTCACATTGTCTTATTTTCTCTTCCTTCCTGTCCATCACTCGCTCTTTCTCTTTGAGGAGACCTTCTTTCAAGGATGAATTAAGTGCTGATAATCTGTGAGTTAGAGACTGAGTCGTATGTTTCTAAACTCCTTAAGACTCTCAACCTCTCTGTGCCTAGTCATGCTTTGCGGGAAAATGGAAGAAAAAAAAAATCACTTTGAGCCAGGCAGCGGTGGCACATGCCTATAATCCCAGCACTCAGGAGGCAGAGCCAGGCGGATCTCTGTGAGTTCGAGGCCAGCCTGGTCTACAGAGTGAGATTCAGGACAGGCACCAAAACTACACAGAGAAACCCTGTCTCAAAAAACAAAACAAAACCAAAAAAAAAAAAATCACTTTGAATAGAAGTAGATTTCATCCCTGATAGCAAACCCTTGCCAAGAATGATGACCACAGGTCATAGATGATGTATCGAGATCACTGTGGGTCCAGACAATGAAGGGGAAGGGGAGATGAGGTGGAAGGAGAAGAACTTGGCTAAGAGGGAGGTCTAGTCTGGTTCTAAGACCTTTGGTAAGCTGACGGATTTATTCAGTCTTCATTGTGATAATAGAAATTAAAATCACATGGCATTGTTTAGTTCACTCAGGTGGTGATCTCAAAACCAAGAATAATTTTAAAGTTCTTGGCAAATGGATCACTAAAGGGTATAAAACAAGTTGATCACTCTATCATTTTTTTATATAAGACCTCTTTCCAGGCTTCTTTGTTTAACTGGCAGCATTATTGCGTGATTCATATAACATATCACCCATACATTTAAGGCACTCAGTTCAATGGGTTTAGAGAATTCACAGAATTGTGACTCCTTCTCCACAATTGACTTTTAGGACATTTCATTGTGTTCTCCCCACCAAAGAATCCTGTGTCCCTTAGGTATCAGTCACCCCCTAGTTTTCTCTTTGCCTCTATAGATTTACATATTCTGGTCATTTCATACAGTGGAACCACACAACATGTGATTCTTTGTGAAGATTTTTTCACTTAACCCCGTGTTTTCAAGGTTCATGTATACTGTAGCATGCAGCAGTACTGCAGACTTTTTGTGACCAAATAACACCCCATCACAAGGATATAACATATTCTGCATCTGTTCATCATTCAATGGATCTGTCTGTTTTTGTAATAATGCTGCCATGACATATGTGTAATCACATGTTTTCATCCTTCCTGCATACATTCCTAGGAGTGGAATTGCAAGATTAAATAGTAATGCCAACAGACCATTTTCCAAAGTGACTGCGCCATTTTACATCCTTCGCGGCGCTGTGAGAGGGGCTCCAGTCTCTCCACGCTCACCAACATTTTCTGTGGTCTTGCTTTTCTGCTTTGCTGTCCTTGAGAGTGTGAAGTGGCATCTTACTTGGATGCTTTTAGGATGCCTAGCGATGCTGAGTAGCTACTTGTGCAGTCATGTTTCTTTACAATATCAAGTATATCTGAATTTGGAAAGAAGGAAGAAATGCCATTACGGGTCTCTTCTTTGTGATTGAGACCTCACACGACAGAGCTGAGAGACTAAGAGGGTGGTGCTCAAACCTATTGGGACACCCTATGGGGTGTTTCCTTCTCTTTGTCCCAGCAGTCTCTAGGCTGATAGGCTTATTGGAAACTTGGGGCCTCTCTACTGAACCAGGGGTGTAGTAACGCCTCCTTGTGGTGAAGGAAGACTTAAATGAGGTGTAACATATGCTAACCCCTGGGTGCATAGGGTAACTATTATCATCGGAAGTTGTGTTAGTGGTAAGTGAGAACTACACAAAAACTCCCAGGTTTGATGTTATACTGTCATCTGGAGCAGGCTCATCATTCTGTGCTCAGTGTGGGGGAACAGAGATGCTTTGCAGATTTTGCTCTTATTTAAAATAACATGCTACAGATGCTACATAGCCTCATGGTACTTTTAAACTTTAGCTCACAAAACAGCAATTTATTCGTCATGCTTGTGCTTTTTTTTGGTTTTTTGAGACGGGGTTTCTCTGTGTAGCTTTGCGCCTTTCCTGGAACTCGCTTTGGAGACCAGGCTGGCCTCGAACTCACAGAGATCCTCCTGCCTCTGCCTCCCAAGTGCTGGGATTAAAGGCGTGCGCCATCACCGCCCGGCCTGCTTGTGCTTTTTTTTTTTAATTTTATTTTTATAAGATGGGGTCTTACTATGTTGTCTTGGCTGGCCTGGAACTTACTATGTAGACCAGGCTGGTTTTGAATTCATAGAGACCCCACCTGCCTCTGCCTCGCAAGTTTAACCATTCCCTTCACTTTGCTCCTGCCACTATTAGTGAGTGACCATACTCCACTCTTGTGGGTTTTTTTTTTAATAATGTAAAATGAAGACGAAGGAAAAAAAAAAAACCAAACCCCAAATGTATCACTTTAGGGAAAGCTTGGGACCAGAAGACAGAGACCAGTCGCAACCATACCTCCTGTGAACAAACCGTCTTCCCAGCTGTTAAAATGACTTTATGGATCTCTATGTCATCTCTCTGATGCCCATGTTTATGTTCTTTTGCAAATGACATTTGTTTGTTCAGCAACTCCTCTTGTCTACACTGGGCCAATACTATTAAAATAATTGAAAATGTTAAATACACAGAGAAAAGGAATAGTTCAATCTGATGTCAAGAGAAAATAATGGACAGAACCTGTTCTATTGCTTCCATTAAGAAAAAAAGCAAAAGAAAGCAGAGCGGGGAAGATGCTGCATCACTAGGCTTCCTGGTGACCTGAAAGAGAAGTCATCTTGAGGAGGAGAGTGATGTGGGACATGCGATTCTCAGCCAGGAATATGGGTTGGGAACACATTACCTGAGGCGTTTTCTCCCCTAGACATTTTATTTCTGATGCACGTACTTCGTCCCATTTATTGAAACTCACATCACAGCTGGGCAGCTTTATAATGTCGTAGGGACTCAGTGAGTTGATTCTCGTGAAGTGTTTATTCCAATACCTGGTGAATGTGCTAAGTGTTGGCACTGTGCCCCCAGACTCATGACCTCCAGCTGGCCAGTCCTGCTGCTGTTCTAGAATCTTACCTTGGGTCACTTTGGACATTGAAAGCACAGGCAGTATCAACTCTGCCCCTGGCTACCAGGAACCACTTCCTTTGGCTTTTCCTTCTGGAAACAGGAAGTCTAGAAAGAACTGGGGGGACGGAGTGATGGTGGCTATGTGGTTTCTCTTTGTGGGTAATGAAAAAGCTATAGCATCAGAAGTCGGATGTTTAGATAGATGCGAATATTGGCATTGTTCTAGAGGGTTGAAGAAGGGCCAGTGAATTCATAGCTACGTATCAGGAAGTATTTGCCTTGAACAGAGATCCCCACAGAATGATCAAAGACAGGTGGGGTTTAGGATGTGCACAGTCTCACGCTTCTCCCTGTGTTCATGGTGTGCATGGGTATGGGAAGGCTCTGAGAAGTCCCGCGGGAAAGGAACCCTAACTGTTCCGTCAAAATCCCCTTTCCCGCTGGCTTTACTATGCAGCTGTGTACACCTTTATTCACAATCAGGGTTCCATCTGAGTCTGGGGACGGTAGGTCTATAGCATGAGGCTGTTAGGGAGAAAGCTGTCTGAGAACGCGGCATCTGAGGACACACTTGTCTGTACGCCCTTCTGTATGAAATGACTAGACCCGATGCTCTGCGGAATTTTAACACACAGGACGGTGTTTTATAGTCAAACCCCAAAGTCAAATGCATTGATAAAAAGAGGCTCTGGTGGAATTAGGGCTGTGGTCTTAGCTGCTGTCTATGTAGCTTCCTTTCCAGATCATTCCATGGAGGGTCTCCTCAGGGTGAGAGGCCTCTGGGGCAAGGAGGGGAAGGGATCCTCTAATATCCCTTTTGTGGCTGTTTCTGGCTTCTTTCAGACGGATGTTCCCTGTCCTGAAGATTAGTGTTACAGGACTGGACCCCAATGCCATGTACTCCCTCCTGCTGGACTTTGTCCCGACGGACAGTCACCGCTGGAAGTACGTCAATGGGGAATGGGTGCCCGCAGGCAAGCCCGAGGTCTCTAGCCACAGCTGTGTCTACATTCACCCGGACTCCCCCAACTTCGGGGCGCACTGGATGAAAGCTCCCATCTCCTTCAGCAAAGTGAAGCTGACCAACAAGCTCAATGGAGGTGGGCAGGTACGCGCGGCCGACCCGCACACCAATCAAGAAATATCAAGGGTGCATTTAGGCAATTAGAGGGGTCCTCACCAGCCTCTTTGCCCACAGAAGCCGGTTATTTCCTGGAGTCCAAATGTAAACAGGAATAAACAGCTCTTAATTGGTGCTTCAGTTTTTAATGGACTTCCTGATGGTAAGAGAATGAGAGAGTGTACCAGTTTACTTAATCATCAGGCTCTTTCCCGTTTTGTCTTGCGTGGGGCGCTTTTTACTCAGTCCAGGGAGGGAGATGTTTGTGGGTACCAGGGTTTTGTTTTCCTCTCTCCCTTTTTTTTTTTTTTGGTGTAAGTGGCATGTTGGCAATAGACAAATACCTTAATAAAAGCTGCTCCTAAATGAAATAATTACTTCTTCTGCTTGGGCATTATGATAATTATCAATAGAATATTGAATCAGCTTTGGTTTTTTTTAGAATAAAATAATTCAAACAAACCTTAAATAAGGAAGGTTCTATTTAAAATCTCCAATTAGGGTAAACATGATGTGGGACCTCTTTTCCTCCATTTCTGTGGTAGGTTGCAAATCCAGCTCCCTGGGTAAGGCTGTTAGTTACTTTATAAAATGCAGACTATTTGGAGGCCCTGGAGATGGGACTTGGGGGGAAAGGCCTGCTCCTCCACCCAGCCCTCAGGCTTTTCTTTGTTTGTGCTGAGCCTGTGGCTGCTCCTTTCTCTCTCTGCTAAGTGGCAGGGAACATAGGCGTCCATAGTTTAGGAGGGAGAAGAAGTAATGCAATCCCAGGCTTTGTGTTAGCCAGAATATTCTTTATTAAAATGCAGATCTGAAGGTTTGCTTGTTCCTGCCCTACTATATCTCACAGCACAAGGCTTTTGATAACCTTTTATTCAAATCATAAGAGTAAATTTTATATAGCCCCCTGACATTAGATTTCCTTACCCTATAGGCACTGCTAACATTTTGTGTTACTGGAGACTCTACATATATGAGCAGATATGTATTTAAACAGATTGAAATGTATATTGTCGTGCTGAACACAGAAGAAGCAAGAAAATGGAAGCCTGAACTTGGGTAGACTAGAGAAAACTTAACTTTGGCTGTCCACCTCTGGCCCAGTCTGAGGGTCAGTGTGATGTTTGCTGGGAGTGTCTGTAAAACACTTCCTCACACATTTTCACATAGGACTTCATGTGTATGTTCCTAGTTGGGGTGGGTGCTGAGCTTGGGGGAAGCCCAAGGTGCTGGCTAGCTGATCAACTATGATATGCCAGGCTTAGCTTTGCTCTTTGAAACTCCCCCCCTCCCATTCAACAGATAATGCTGAATTCTCTGCATAAATATGAGCCCCAGGTTCACATAGTGCGTGTTGGAGGCGCCCATCGAATGGTCATGAACTGCTCCTTCCCTGAAACCCAGTTCATTGCTGTGACTGCCTATCAGAATGAAGAGGTAAGGCAGTGTGTGCCTGTGCACATATCTGTGCCCCGTGTGTGTGTGTGTGTGTGTGTGTGTGTGTGTGTGTGTGTCTGTTACATGGAAGTGCACAGCAGAATTAGTGGGGAGTCTTTATTGCCAATGAGCAAGACTGAACAGAATTTAAGTTTTGAGGATTCAGACACTCTCAACAGTGATAAAACTAGACAGTGAGGCATGTGTAGAGGCTCTCATGCCCCTCTGTTTGCTAAAGGCCCATGTATTAGTCAGGTTTCTGACACTACTACTGGTGCAGGGGACAATACGGAGAAAGTTTCTTTGTCTTACCATTCTGGAGGCTTCAGTACAGTTCAAGTGACCCTTTTACTTTTGTAGAGGGGGAAAAGAAACCTTCCCCAAATTCCCTTCAAGGGCATGTCTCAGTGATCTGAAGACCTCCGACTAAGTGTCCTACCTCCTAAATATTCCACCAGCTCCCAGGGAGCACGGAGCCTTCACACGCGGGCCGTCGGGTCACACTCAGAACAACAGCAGCCCACCACAGCATCCTCCCGGTGCCGACCAGACAGTTATCTCGAGTTAGAAAACTGCTGAGTTGTGTTAGAAATCCGAGTCTTTGTTTCGGGCCCCTCAGTGTGCTGGGCTGGTTGCAAGCTGATGTGTCTGAGAGGAGTGTGGGCTGGTAGGGTGGTGGGCAACTTCTCCTTTCTGCTCTGGAAGCAGGCTTGCGGGGTTGATATGTGTATTCTTTTATGGTTTTTATGATGCCATCTGTTCGGCTTGTCAGTTTTTTTCTCCCTGAGCACAATCATGTTCCCCCCTCCCCACTTAGTAACTTGAACATCGAGTCTTTAGAATTCCAAGCCTGGCCTCTCTGTGAACTGCTTTGAGTCCATCTCGTTCTCCAGGGGCCTGGTAGCCCTGCTAATCGTCAAAAACAACTGGGAAACATTGGGTTCTTTTTGATTAAACTTAAACGTGAAAGATAATATAGGCTTATTTAAAAAATATAATGGATGGTAGCAGAGTATGCAAGGTAAGCATGAAAAGGAAAAATGCATTTTCTTTTGCTTTTGGAGGCACACTCTCTATGAAAGCTGTAACGACCGGCTTTAAAGTGTGTTCCTCCCACATTTGCTGCGATGTATACGGGGATTTCTTCATAGAGATTTCTTCACATAAATTGGTTCATCTTGTAAACGTTAGCTCCACGTTTCTTTCCTTCCTTCCTTAAACTGCTATAATATATAGTGGATCTCTTTCTATGAAATTACATTCAGGCATATCTCTTTTTCTTATAATCATTTTGGTATTTGATTATACAGGTCTATGACATTTCATGTGAGCAGCCTCCTGCCCCCAGCAGAACTTAAGTTGTTTTATTTTTTATTTTTATTTTTTTTTTGTTTTTTTTTCGAGACAGGGTTTCTCTCTAGCTTTGGAGCCTGTCCTGGACTAGCTCTGTAGACCAGGCTGGCCTCGAACTCACAGAGATCCACCTTCCTCTGCCTCCCGAGTGCTGGGATTACAGGCGTGCACCACCACCACCCGGCTATTTTCTATTATAAATTACGCTGCAGTGAATGTGCTGGGTAATCCATCATAGATCGCTTAGTAGTGAACACCTAGAGACAGGATTGTTCTGCACAAGGACTGACTGACTGTATGTGGAAGATTTTGATAAATGTGCCAAGTCCGTCCCCTGAAAAGGGCATCTCACTGACAGCCCCCACATAGAAGCAACCCCTTTCACCCTTGGCAATCTTATCATGAACAAAAATGATAACTTCTGCTTTAATGTGCATTTCTTTATGTGGAGGCTTTAACAGAGTCAGGCACCAGGATTGGCATCTCCAGGGATGGTTTCTAGAATCTGCAGTGTTCTGTCTCCTATGAAGGGCCCTGGTGGCATCAGGTTGGAAACTGGCATCTTGGCTTCTATAGGTGGAATGATGTTGCAGACCTAGCTTAAGGACAAGTGTGCAGAGAGAGTGTAGCTGCTGTTCTGTAAAGAAACCCAGAAGCCTGGCAGTCTGCCAGAGGGAGCAGAATCTTCTACAAGCCTCCCACTAGTGCTGTCTTTCAAGATGACACCCGCAGTCTCTCAGCTAGCCTTTTTTTTCCCTCCACTTCTCTCTGGGAGGAGTCTGGCTTGAAAAGAGACCATGTGTCTTTTGTGTCTCAGAGAAATGTCTTGACTCTTCTGCCCAGGCAGAGATCCTTGCCTATCTGCATGCTGCTTGCTCTTAGCCGCTGGCTCTTGTCATTCAGTTACTGACTTGGGAGATGCCACAGGTGCTAGACAGTTCTCTCTGGACCAACTGCCTGGCAGTGGCTACCTTTCTAGCAAACTCCCCAGCCTGACTTAGCCATTCCTTAAATTTGAACATATCCCCTGGAGATCAAGCTATGTAAAATCGAAGCCCAGACCCTCCTACTGCTCACAAGGTTTCCCTGGGAGTTGAGCAGGTGTGGGGCTGGCTGAGAGAGTCCAGAAATCTCCTTCACACCCAGTGCTCACTTCACCTTCCACCCAAGGCTTAAGAGAAATACCAAGGCATCTGTCCTTACCTACACCCTCTTACCTTTTCTAGAAAGAGCTGTACTTTTATTTTACTTTTCTTCCTTCACATAGAGAGTCATAGGCTCTTGCAGACACCACTATTTTGTTTGCTTTCTTCAAAAGTATTTGCTGGATACCAGTACATGCTGACTGTTACCATAGGTGCTGGAAACACTGTAATTAACAAAACATATGAACATCATTCTCAAGGCACTTATATACCGGTTGGTGGGAGATAAAGACAGACAGACATTCTCTCTCTGCTTCCAGCTCTGTCTCAAGCTCTGCCTCTATCTCTGCCTGTCTTTGTGTATGTCCGTGTCTCTGTATCATGATGACAGACGGAGCTGAAGAGAGAGAGAACGCATACTCAGAGCTGCGAAGTTTCACATTTTCACTTCTCTTTATAATTGTCTAATATTTCCTTTTCATTGTAAAAGCTGCATAGTAACACATATATGTCACGGAATCTGTCCTGTTCACTTACTGAGTGGATTTTATGATGTAGAAGGGCAGTGGATGGGAATGGATGATGTGTTTTCGCGTTAACGTGGCCTGAGGGTAAGTGGTTCCATGAGAACAAGGGACTTGATGCTGAACCGTATACTGTAATTGATGTGGGGATCACACCTGCGCTACACTCCCTACTGTGTGACCGGGAAGGGAACTGTTTGTGGCAGGGGCTCGGTGACTCTTGGATACAAATGAAAAATGAGTGGAAAGGAGGACTGGTGGGTCAGCCCTGCCAGGCTTTACTGATCCCTAGCCCTGGGCTCGCTTGGCTCACTTGGCACACCGTTTGCTATTTCTGTCCCACAGTGCAACAGTCAGCGCCGTGGTGCACAGTGAGACACGGGAAGGGGGGAGAACAGGAAAGAGGGAACTCAGGCTTGACGGACGTTCGCAGGGGGAGACAAGGGCTCTGGCTGCTTCACTAACCCTTCTTGTCTTTGCAAATGCAAGATAACAGCTCTCAAAATCAAGTACAACCCGTTCGCCAAGGCCTTCTTGGATGCCAAGGAAAGGTGAGTGGAGGGGTTTCAGTGAGATCTTGTGAAGTGAATTCTGCAAGCGTGGGGCTTCTTGAGCAGAGCTTGTGTGTGAATTACCTTCGCTAGAAATATGCTGCAACGCTCAGGTCCGCGCTGAACAAACTCAACAAAATTCAAACCAAATCACATTGGTTTGTTCCTATAGCAACTGTCAGTATTTTATCAGCCTTGTTTTCCTGTGGATTAGTGGATGTAACATAACCACATAAAGATGTGATTTAGATTTTAAATAATTTTCTCGGCTCTTACCCAACCTTTGAAGACTAGGTATGGTATATTATTTTAATTTTTGAGACATGATCTTAGGCAGACCAAGCTGGCCTTGAACTTGCCGTGTATCTGAAGATGATCTTAAAATTCTGATCTTCCTGCCTCCATTTTTCAAGTGCTTGGGGTGACAAGCATGTACTGCCGTGCTTCATGTATGTGGTGCTGGGCATTGAAGTCAGAACTTGGTGCATGCTAGACAAGCATTCTCCCATCTTAGCTGTGATCTCCAACATGGAATATGGTTCTAATAATTCCCCCTTTTCCTTCAGATAGGATCTCCTTATGCCCTTGAAGTCTCCATCTTGCTGCCTCTGCCTCTGGAATAGCGGGGTTACAGGCATATACCACTATCTGGCTTTCAATTTTTTAAAAAAGTTATCTTTAGTGCAAGGAAAGTGAAAAACTGTGGGAAGCTTCTATTTCTCAATGGTGAGGAGGAGAGTTAGAGACTTTCTGAGGCATGATCTAGTCTATCACACATGGAATTGTCCCAAAACCCTGTGCAGATCTTAGCTGCTGTTGTTACTGTCTGCATATTGTCAGGCATGTAAAAGAATCAAAAATTCAATCAGATCAAAATAAAAAGTGATGGCTGTAAGAACGACAGGAAAGGAAAAGTAAAATTGTCATGGTTACGTTTGAACTCAGTGCCTCCAGGAAAGTGAACCTGGGAAGGGTAGCAACTTTGACTGTTCTTATTCCAAGATGTTTATTGCCCTCTGCAGAGAGTTTTATGGGCTTTATGCTGGACTGTAACAGACTCTGTACTTTTCATTACTCTTTCAGAAACCATCTAAAGGACATTCCAGAGGCTGTCTCTGAGAGCCAGCATGTGACCTATTCACCCTGTGAGTGGAGTGGACAGTGTGTGGGAGGCATGTGGGTCGCACAGGGCACCATTTTCCTTCAAGCTTGTTTGACTGTCAAGACTGTAAGGCCTAGTCCAAATCAAGAGCCCATAAATTATTTCTCCAACCCGAGGCAGGTTTATGCCTTTTCCAGAGTTCCTAGAGAGAAGCCAGTTTCCTAGGCTGATGAGGCCCAAGCAAACCTCAGGTAGGAGCCATGAATGGAAGTAATCCCTTTCATATGCTCTAGCTCTTATATAAGAGCTCCGTAACAGGCATCCGGGCTCCTCTTCTCCCGTCAGACTCTCCACTCTTGTTTCTTCATCCTGGATTTTTCATTTTCTTAATTTTTGCTGATGTTGGAGTGGGTCTTCATTGCAGGGCCTCAGCAGGCTGTGGCCTCGCGTGTTAGGATGTGGCTGAGTTTCCTGGAGGGCGGGGAGAGCTGGAGTTGATCACATCTGGAGATTCTCAGGTAGTGTTGGAGGACATTCCTGGTGGTACCACTTTCTCCATGGCCCAGCACAGCAGAGGCCTCATGGTGGAGCCAGACTTCTGAAGCTGCAGTGGTAACCCTAGGGCAGTGACGTGGGAGTAAAGTTGACCTTCTGACACACTCTTTTTTTCTTTTAAATTGAAAATAGATTCTTCTATTATACAGTACATCTGAGCACATTTTCTCCTCCCTCCACTCCTCTCAGCTCCTCCCCACCTCCCCTCTATCCAAGATCCGCTCCCTTTCCACTTCCTTTCAGAGAGGAGCAGGCCTCCAAGAGACAATAGTCAAGCACAACAAAACGAGATACAATGAGACAAGGCAAAAAGCCCTCATATGGGGGCTGGACAAGGCAACCCAATAGGAAGAAAAGAGTCCCAAGAGCAGGCAGAAGAGTCAGAGATGCACTTGATCCCACTATTAGGGGTCTCACAAAACCCCAAGCTAACAGCTGTAACGTATATGTAGAAGAGTTGGTGCAGACCCTTGCAGGGCCCCTGCTTGCTGCTTCAGGCTCTGTGAGCCATGTGAGCCCTGCTTAGTTGATTCGGTGGGCCATGTTCTGGCTGACACGCTCTTTAGTTCAGATGCTAGTGGATTGCTGAGAATGATTCTTGCTGCCATGTGAAAGCGCTGGAATTCTTCACCCCTCCCTATCCCCAAACTGCAAGTCATCTTCTATGCAGATGTGTTGGTAGAGTCTCGCAGAGAAGCTGTTAGGAAAGCCTTTTAAAGGGACTTTAGCCAAATGCTTTCTTATTTAGGTTAGGGTCAGTGTGGACCCATTCCTTCTCAGTATCCATGAGCTGTAATGTTCTCAGCAAATATCCTGAGGTGTAGACATCATGGGGCAAACTAAGTGGCCTTGGGTTGGGGGTTTGGGGGGGGCTCTGCCTTGTTTTTGTCAAGAATTTATCCTGATTTTTGGTTTTTGCTTAGTAAACACCTGAATCCTGATTCTATTAATCAATGTAGAGAAGTTTTTAAATTTTCTATTAAAGTGTCTATAATTTTAATCTAAGAAATAGACTGATAAATGTAAGTATATTATAAACATGCCAGAATGTGAAAGCCATACAGAAAATCTGAGACTCAAGGAAAGGGCTACATGGTTGAAGCTTAACTAGTATGTTGGGTTCTAGTAAGAGCCTCAAGGCTTCTGCAGGCAGGGGTGGGGAGATGATGGCACTTGCTGTGGAAGAGTGAAGGGAGGGTAGCCGGAAGTTTCCCTGTGTCCCGCACGCTCAGCAGCCACTCAGACCCAAGAAAACACACAGAGGCTCATGTTAATTAAAACTGCTCAGCCATTAGCTCAAGGCTTACTACTGACTAGCTCTTACACTTAAACTCAGCCCATTTCTGTTCATCTATATGTCACCACGTGTTCTGTGGCCTTACCTGTGTGTCATTGCATGCTGCTCCCTGGACGGTGGGCTGGCGTCTCCTCACTCAGCCTTCTTCTTCTTCCCAGATTTCTCCTTGTCTGCTTATCCTGCCTATACTTCCTGCCTGGTTATTGGCCAATCAGCATTTTATTAAACCAATGTACAAAAGCATTATCCCACAGCAGGGGAGCAAGCAGTTCCATCCTGGAGGTCAGGCTGCACAGGTGATAGCCTTCTGATGAATCTGTGATGTTCTGTGAAAGACTTTTTGGGCAGGTCCAGATAAGGCCAGGAAGGGGGATTCCTGGGGAAAGCCTGTTAACTGCTCCTGATGTTTTTACACATCTGGATCTCCCCACAAGGACAGCTTTTTAGGGCTGTCCCTGTGTGAAAGACCCCTGAAGAGCCGTTTCAGAACACGCTAAAGACATACATTATGGGGTGGGCTATTTTGATCTCTCTTAGGTGGAGCTAATAAAGAAGTCAAAGGGATTGGGGACAATACTGCATACTTTGTTTACTTATATGTAAACATTTTAAGCAGGAAGAGTGGGCTCTCATACCCAGCTCCATTTTCTTTTTCTTTTTTAAAAAATTTATTTATACTTTATGTGTATGAGTGCTCTGCATGTGTACCTGCAGGCCAGAAGAGGGCGCCAGATCTCATTACAGGTGGTTGTGAGCCACCATGTGGTTGCTGGGAATTGAACTCAGGACCTCTGGAAGAGCAACCAGTGCTCTTAATCCCTGAGCCATCTCTCCAGTCCAACCCAGCTCCATTTTCACATTGCTGTGATCTAGGTGACGATCCTCAGCCACTGTACTTAAGGAGCAGCTGTGGCCTTGTCTAGCGTCCATTTGTCATTTCAGCTGAGATGGCGTCTTGTTTCAGGGCTCACGTTGCTAAGTCTCAGTTTTGCCTAGAAACCCACTTAAAGTAGGGCATTCTGGTCAGACTCTTCACCAACCATCTCCATGAAATGTTTTGTGGGTTTCCAAAAATTCAGTGAAAGGTTTGTTGTGCAGAATTAGCTCCTTCCCATTTTCTGTGCTCTCAGAATCCTGTTTGTAGGCTCCTGCTGGAAGACATCATTTTCCCACTGGGTAGAGGAGAGAGGGACCTTTACTCTTCCTGTGTAACCATGTTAAACAGCCCTTGTATCTGCAGTCAGTGAGTTACACACACATCTAATGTTTCCTAGACTAACATTTACTTTAATTAAGCCAGAGTGACTTTTGTCGTCTGATTTTGGTGTGGAAGTCTCTGTATTTTCTTCTTGTCTATTCTAGTGGGAGGCTGGATCTTTTCTAATCCAGATGGCATGTGCACAGCAGGAAACACCAATTACCAGTATGCTACGCCTTTGCCTCTGCCTGCTCCCCACACCCACCACGGCTGTGAGCACTACCCTGGCCTCCGAGGACATCGGCAGGCTCCCTACCCTTCTGCGTACGTGCATAGAAACCATCCTTCCTCAGGTGTGTAGTTCTGCTAATTAAACCCTTGGGCATATACCGTGGGGGTACACAGCTGCTAAAAAGAAGTACCTGAAGATGGAATTCCTTTCATCTATAGTATATACACACATATATAATGTATAGATATGTATTATTTTGTATACTAATATTTGATAGTGCTTTGTCTCCTCACCTTTTGTGTGTGTGGACTTGACCCCAGGGCACATGCATAGTAGGCAAGTGCTATACCCCTGGGCTAAAAGCCCCAGCCCCGTCCATGGTCTCTAATGGGTAGGAAAGGTCTTGACTCAGGGTCTTGATATACTGGTAGTTTTGGGATGATGTCTGATGCTAAGTCAAGTTGTGGGTTCTGAGACACTCATCTCATTGTCCTTCAGGGCTCTTCCTTATCACTGTGTCCATGGCTTGGTCCAGGGAGTCTGGTCCAGTGCAGGAGAATTGCCAGGAAGCCCCTGGAGAGTTGGGGTCATGCAGACTCAACTTCTATACTTTTCCAGCCTAATTTTAAAATTGGCGTTGTCAGTTTTCCTTGTTGACTGTTGTCTTGTCTATCTTGGCCTTGTGCATGCTCAGACCTTCTCTGCATATTAGATTTGTTAAAAAAAAAAAAGAAAGGGGATAAAAGCAAAGGTTAATTTTTAATTTTGATTATTCATGTACCAAATAGTTACTGAGAACCAATTATATGGCAGGTTCTCCTTCAGGCACATGAACAAAATGGTCAGATACTTTACCACTATGGAGCTCCCTGTCCTAACATGAGTGACCAACACTAACTACAACAGATGAGTGAAGTCCATGACATGAGATGCTGCTTCCCTTCCTCAGTGACACCTGAGCTTTTCATTTGCAGAAGGCTTCCTGGTCCGCAGTGGTCTGTCCCTGTGCTCTTCAGGTGGCTGTCCCTGGAGCCTCAATACTGCTGCCAGGTGTGGAGAACATGTGGCTTAATGGCACTGGGAACCAGCAGGGCCTCACTTTGTTTTTCCATTTTTTCCTGCGCTCAGCACACAGATCTCTCTTCCAAGCCCTCTTTTAGGAAGGCGATTCAGATCCAGCCTTTTCCCTGGAGGAGCTATAAAAATACATCAAGAATTAATCAAAATACAGGGGAATGAGTGGCCTAATATGGGTCTCACAGCTGCAGCATCACCTGGGAACTCGTTAGCTCTCTAGTGTCTCCAGCTCCACTCTGGGGCCAGAGCATGCATTTTAACAAGATCCCCAGGTGCTCGTAAGCACATTAAAGGTTGAGAGGCAATCTATAAAACATACAGACCAATGTACTGTGGGAATGAAGAAAAAGCAAGTAGGTCTGCCTGGTGGGCAGAAAAGGATGCCCAGAGCGGGTGGAAGTGGGAGCGGACAGGAATGAAAGGGTGGATGGTAGGCATCACAGGCAGAGATAGATGCAGGGTGCTTCGGGGGAGCAAGTGCTGTGTGCAGATGCAGAAGGGTAAAAGAGCCTGGGCTACCTGGGGGGCAGATCTGGACAGAACGTGGGGGAGGGGTACCATTGGTAGATGTAAGAACCGGGACTGAAGAGGTTGCAAGTTCCAGCCAAGAAAAGCAGCAGCACCCCCGCCCCCCAGGCCCGATTTCGTTTTACGCTGCCAGGACAGATTGTCTGAGGTAGGGTAATTTGTAAAGAAAAGGAATTTGTTCCCTCACAGGGAAGCTGGCTAGTCCAAGACCAAGGCAATGGCCTTTCTTGCTGTGTGGCATAGAGGAGAGCGGGAAGGGGGCTGCATTCAACTTTTTTTTTTTTTTTTTTTTATGAAGAATTCACTTCCACAGTAATGGTGTTACTCCAGTCATGAGAATTCTCACAGGTCCCATTTACCACCACTGTTACACTGGGGATTAAGTTCCTAATGCATGAACTTTGGGAGATGCATTTGAGCCCTAGCACTAAGGTTGGTAATAGGAATCTCCTCCCTTCTTCCCCACCCCCTCTCTCATTCCTTCTTCATGTGTTTCCCTTTCATATAGGCTATTTATTCAAAGGAAGTTTCAAAAAAGTAGAAGACAGCATTTCCTCTTTTCTTATAAAAATATATACATTTAAAGTATACAGTAATGTATTGATGTACACATACACACATGCACACACATATACAGTGAAATCGTTACTATGTTTAGGGAAAACAACATTCATTTAAAATATGAAACAAAATCTCCCTAGGCAGTGATGGTGCATGCCTTTAATCCTAGCACTCTAGAGGCAGAGGCAGCCAGATCTCTGAGTTCAAGGTCAGCCTGGTCTACAGAGTGAGTTCTAGGACAGCCAGGGCTACACAGAGAAACTCTGTCTTAAAAAAAGAAAAAGAAAAAGAAAGAATAAGAAATTCCCTGCCAGGTGCTTAAAGGAAGTTCCTTGCCTGGTACCCTGAATAATGGGCGTTAACAGATTAGAAGCAAGATTGTAAAACATCAGTAGTGAACTTCTGCCCTCCAGGGTCCTCCCATTGTGCTGTAAGCCTGTATTTAAGACCTCCTCCCCCTTTAAATAAATGACATTCAGCATTTAAAATTAATATATATATATTGTATATATAATTGAATGAATACTGTGAATGTAATCTATGAATACCACAAATGTGATTAATATCATGAATGTAATTAATGAATATCATGAGTGCAATTTAAAAAATAAATAAATAAAGTAAAAAAAAAGAAAGAAATTCTCTTAGTAAAATTTCAGGACATAGTATATTATTATTATTATTATTATTATTATTATTATTATTATTGGTTATTTTGAGACAGTGTTTCACATAGCCTAGGATGGCCTTGAAGTGTGTAGCCAAGGCTTCTGAGCCTCCTGTCTCCACTCTTAAGTGCTGGGATTACAAGGGTGTACCGTCATGTCTGGTTTATGCAGTACTGGGGATCAAATCTTGGACTTTAATTCATACTAGGTAAGCAGTTGAGCTACACCCCTGCCCACCATACAGTATTAATTCTAGTCCTTGTGCTGTGTGCTCCATCTCTGCACTGACTCATCCCTTGTACCTGCATGCCTCCTGTACCTCTCCATCCCATCCTCTGCATCTACGGACCCAACGAGTCTGTAGTCTTCACACAAGTGAAGCTGAGCACTGCTTTGTTCCTGTGGAGAGACACTTCTCTTGAGAAGTTCAAATCTCTGGGACCTCCAAGGAGAAGGAAGGCCAGACCTCAGAAATCTCTGGCTTTGGCATCTCTTGGACATTGTTTGAAGGATGCTCTTGTGGTCCATTCTTGAAGGGTGGTAAACATGATGAAGGGAGTCAGGAAGACTGCATCACACGGGGCAAAGTGGCCTCCCTCCCCCAGCCTTGTCTGTAAAGTGATGATGGTGAGGCATTTGAGAAGGTTATAAATTGAGCAGCACCTGGTCTGTAATTGACACTCAGTAAACACAAACGTCTTCCTATTCTGTCTGTTTCCCTCAGACGTTACCAACACACTGTTGGTACCTGTAACATAGCCTGCAGTTATATTTTGCCATGAGATGATGTCACTGGTCACCATGTTTACACGTTCTGTCAAGTGATCTGTTGTTATTTCCCCACAGTGAACTTGATAGAAAGCTCAAGCAATAATCTGCAAGTTTTCTCGGGACCTGACAGTTGGACGTCCTTATCCTCTACACCCCACGCCAGCATCCTGTCTGTACCTCACACCAGTGGGCCAATCAATCCAGGGCCCAGGTAAGACCAACGCCAGGAACTCACTCAAAGTGGGACTTGGAGGCTTCCTGTATCTCTGAGGACTCGTGCATTGCTTCCAGGATGTATCAGTTTAAGTTATTGTTCTGACCTTAAGCCAGTAGGAAATGAAGGTGGCACCTGGGTAACTCTTCTGCAATTGTGGAAAGGGTGGTGAGAAAGTCCTTATTCAGCAACACGCTCTTTATTTTATGGCTACAGCATTTTACGGGTTGAGATGGTGAGCAGATTGGTCCATCTCTCCAGGCTTTGTACCAGGGAGCAGAGTTGAGAAGTGAGGCCCTGCGATGTAAAGATGATAGAAAACACTACTTGCAGAATACTGCATGCTTAGCATCACATATTTGCCTTTTAATTTAGTCTCTACAACAATTTCTGAGCTATGCAGAATTGTTTCTTTCTTTTTTTTTTTTTTTTGAGGATAGAAAATGGGATTCAGCCGGGCGGTGGTGGTGCACGCCTTTAATCCCAGCACTTGGGAGGCAGAGGCAGGCAGATCTCTGTGAGTTTGAGGCCACCCTGGGCTACAGAGTGAGTTTCAGGATAGGTTCCAAAGCTACACAGGGAAAACCTGCCTTGAAAAACTTAAAAAAAAAAAAAAAAAAAAAAAGAAAAAAAAAGTGGGATTCAGAGATGTGAAGGAATTTGATCAAGGTCACAGAGCTAAAAGGTGGTAGAGGAGTCACCCAAGGGCTGCTGGAGGCACTGTCCTGCTGGTCGTATCTATCACATTGCCTGCCTTGGCTGGGGGCGGGGG